>JAPQRN010000017.1:19549609-19562957 GCA_037367275.1 Coranthus polyacanthus
ACACACACACACACACACACACACACACACACACACACACACACACATACACACACACACACACACACACACACTCATCTGACACATTTGACACCTGTGCAGAAGGGAAAACTCTATTGTGACAGTAACACCAGATGTAGATTTTCTGTTGATGTCAAAGCCCTTTTGTCTTACCTCCATGTGTGTGACCCCATCGGTCCCTCCCTTCAGTGGCTTGAGTTTCTTAAAAATGATTTGAAACACTAATCTTACAGCAACAAAGGGAACGGTAGTCAGTGCCAAATGGTTAACTATGAACTGATGTATAAAAGTGATATTTAGTTTGGAATCATCTATGCTGACCTTGTCGAATATTCATTGTTTTCTTCTGTAATGCCTTTCTCGTGCCAAAGTTCTGCCGTTGTGAAGAACTTTCCAACATGCCTATTATGTTCCAAGCCTCTACAAGCAACGTGTACTGTCAACGCTCTCATTCATGTCCGTCCTTACATGCAGTCTGCAGTTTTCACTCTGTATCAGTTGTTGTTTAAATGCAGGATTTCTACAAAAATGTTTGTTTTTGTACAAGAACAAGAAGTTTTGTAGTACTTTGTATCATGGTAGCCCCTCCTGTGGACAAAATATGTAGCAGATACCAACTCAGCCCTCAAACTCTGGTGTCTTATAGGGCTCCAACTCTGCTGTGTAGGGTTCATCTCTCTCATCATTCAGAGATTCAGTCTTTTGTCTCTCAGTCTTGTGGTGCCAGGTGTATTTTTTTTATATACATCTGGGGACAGTGTTGTGGATTCTGAGACCAACGAAACTGTAAACTAAATTTGAAACTTCTAAAAGGATCTAGAAACTAGGAAAGACGGTGACTCATTCCAGATATTGAAACACGGTGCTTTTGTCGGCACCGCCCTACTGTTGTCAGCTAACAAAAGCAATGCAACAGGCAGATGTTGCTCCATTTGACGACAAACATGACACCTTCAAGCACTTTTGTAGCACCAGACTACTTGTTTCCATGAGTGTTAAGTCTATTAAAAAGAATCTGACAGTGAAATAAGATTATGTGTACTGATAATTTGAAAAAGGTGGATTCAAATCAGGATAAAATGTCAGCTAAGCACTGAAAATTGGACAAAAAATGTAAAAGTGGACACAAAATAATTAAACCTGTAGTTATAAATGTAGTTTTTTTAAAAAAATAGTAATGGGTTTGTTATGAGTAACTGCTGCTTTCTGTTCAGAATTAACATGAAAACAATAATAAGTAGCTCTGAAGCACTTACGTGACCTTATAATATCTCACCTCTTCACTTGTTTGTGAGTTGTTGCTTTAATCTTGTTGTTAGTCGACTCGAGCAACATGAGGGCGTGTTGTTGAATGATAGCCTGCGGGCAAAGCACCAGATTTACCCACTAATTGTCTCCTGATGTATATTTTTCTCACAAAGTGACACAAACACATCTGGCCTTACAACGCTACTTGTCTTTTAACTCTGTCTCATGTTGTAAAATGACAAGCATACTTGGTAGGTTACTTTATCACTGCCCCTGTCTTACTACTCTACCCTGCTCTGTTATTCCAGAGATTTTAAAAGAAAAAAGAAAAAAAAAAAAAAAAAAGCGCACACAAGGCAAATGATGATGATGGTGATGGTGATGATGATGCGTGAATGGATAAATATTTAATGAAAAATTGAAAACAAACTCATATACACTTCATGAAACCTGACAGGGAAGACTTAATTCTGAAACTCGTCGGTGTTCTACCAGTGTTGCTTGTCATTTTCCACGCAGCTCAAACTAGTGGTGCAAGCTGAAGTGATCGAATACCTGGAAAACATTTATTAGGAACTCCGAAGGCTTGGCTGTCCTGTTGAAAACAAATATGAGCTCATGGAATTTAACATTGATGCAAGGTTTTACAAATAATGTCATTAAAAATGTCATAATTGTATTGTTTTGCCTTATATTATTGATTTTTCATATTCAAATGAACATCCTCAACGTCTAAGCCATAATAGAGAAACTGTATATAATAAAGAAAATGCAGAAGTACCTCATCAACTCATGCCATCAAGCATAATGATGAGCATAATGTCCTGCTGCTTTCTAAAATGTCAGGCTCTTCTAATTGATTAAATGGCCAAAGACCTGATTTGTATCATCTAAATGAATACATTAGGTAATTGCTAAATTGTTAATCAAATCTTCATTGCAAGCATGTTTGGTTTTCTGACCGGCTCACTGACTGTTTCATCTCATCACCTGGCTGCATGCCAGGCTGTGTACCACTTTCCCTGACCTCAGGGTTTGTAAAATACCCCGCTGAGATCGAGAAATCCAGATGAGTGCAAGTACATAGAATTCACAATGATGCACAGGAGACTGCACAGTCTGACAAAAAGGCCCCAAGATTGCTCTACGCCTTCTGACTCTCTGATTTTTCATTGTTTATTGTTATTTCCCTCCCATAGGCGGCGGGCGGTCAGACAGCTCTGCGTTTCTGACAAGGTTTTTCTCGGAGTAATGATGAAAACTGTTTCTGCAGCCCGAGCTCTGCCACCACAACACAAATGGCCACCCTGTCTGCCCTCCAGATTGACAGGGAAGGTCAGAGCATGCGTCAGTGCTCTCAGCAGGGACCGTTTAGTCTGTCACACTTATTTCCATCATATTAAGTCCTCTTCCTCCTTTACCTAAGTGCTCATTGGAAAGGTATCCTTGGATAACATCTTGTTCATTAGGCAATTAATGGCTGAGATTGTGTTGTGGACTGAAAATTGCTTTCTGAATGTGACTTTGGTTTGTCATACAGATATTATAGACTAATATCACCTGCCAAGGAAGGTTTTGTGAAGGAGGAAATGTATTCCACCGTTCATTTCCCTGGGATTTTAATAATTCAAGATCCCGGATTAGGAGCCATGTAAGTCCACTTTGAATTTTTCTTTTGAACAAGTAGTACTACGTGTACTCTAGAGTCATTACATAAAGCAGCAGTGAGCGTTATCATTTTTCCACGCTTAACCAAACTGCGGTATTTATCTGCTTCTTTTCTCCGAGTGACCTTTCTAGTCGACTTTGTTAAAAATCCATTTTTATGTATGTTTAGGATCAATATGTCAATAAAAGGGATTTGTAATGAACTGATTAACCCAAAAACAGACCTACGTGTCTGGTTAATGTTTCCATCAATGGTTTCTTAATTGAAAATAGAAAAGTACTTTTAAATAAAACGGTAAAAAAAATTAAAAAATTACTATATTGAACCTCATTTTATTCACTCGTCCTCCAATGGAAAGCAGTCGTTGGTTCCTGGCATGGTCTGTGTAAATAATCTAATGATTTCTTACCATGTGGCTCTTATCAACAAAGCTGGGAGGACATTTTGGTGCAATATTCAGGCTGGGGTGGATGATTCCCCTTCTGAAGACATGTCAGGTCTAGAAATGAGCTTTGACTCCTTTCTGTGGCGTTCAGCATGTATAATGTGAAATCCTGGGGAAATGTAATAAAAGGGAAATTGCGGTAGCTGGCTGAGCCGGGCTGGCGTTGTTGGTTGAAAAGTGGTGATTTGGCACGCATTAGGATCTTGCCCAGCAGTGGCATGTGTCTGCCCAGAGATAGCAGAGGGGGGCGTATTGGAAGAACCATCGGTCCCACACGAAGAAATCTAATGGGCTTACTGGAACTAAGTGTGTTTTGTGTGAGTCTCTGTGTGTCTGCATGTGCAGCCTTCAACATTTGCCACCTGTATATGTGGGTTTCTACAGTCACACTCGTGTGTCCAGGGGGGGGGGGGCGAACCCGGTTTTTGACTGCAAATGAATTTCAATTTGAAGAAGGGGTCTTTTGTGTCATGTAGCAATTTGTTTGGATGTGGTTTTCTATCTGAGTGTTTTTTTGGGGGTTTTTTTTTTTTTTTCCAATGGCAGATGTGTTGTGGTGGGTGGCAGCTGCAGAATGGAAGAGCACAGCTTGCTAAGTGATTCACCCTGCTCCTGGCGTCTCTGTTACCCCATGAGTCTTTTACTGACAATGTTTTCATTTCTATTTGCTTTATGTGTAACTAGGATGGTTGGCTAGATGCTTTGACAGCTCTGTCAGAAAAATGACAGTGCCGGTTGTCTCTATAAGAAGGGCTGAGAGAAACTAATGGGAACTTTGGAGGCTATTTCATTTCCATGACCTACACTGCACTTGTCCTGAGAAAAATAAGGCTGTCACTGAATCATTTGCAGGTGTGGGCATCTCGATGGTGCTCAGTCTAGATCGATGCGGCAAATGAGCTCACTTTCTGATGACATCTCCAGTGTTTTTTAGGCACACACCGGAAATAACAGCGTTGAGTGTGAACCAGTCACATCTCTTGACAGGGGAATCACTGTTTTGTTCACTGCTGTCAAATTGCACTCCCGTTCCTCACCAAAATCCCCTATTAGGTTCTCTCAAACAAATGTTCTCTTTCTCCGCCTCTCTGCCTTTGAGTCATTCATACTGTTGATTCCACCTCTGGAGGAATACATCAGGCATAACGTCTTTTCTTTCATCAAGGCAGCAGCTTTAAAGTAATTTTCCTCCTCTCACAGGGAGCCAGATGGAGACGAGGAGATGTCGATTCTCTCATCTCTTTGTCTGTCCCCTTTGATCTCGTTCAACATGAATTCCCAATGCACAGAAAGTAAATGGGATTTTTTTTTTTGTTTTTCTCTGGAGCATGGTGGATCATACAAAATTGACCAGAAATAACTCCTAATGACCCCTGTGTTTTACTCAGAAAACTACCCCAAAACACGCTCCTGACTATCATTACTCATAGTGCATTTTAATGACGGATAAATAATTCAGGGTGCTCTTGTAGATATAACAGCCCAGTGTGCGGATTCTGTGATTTTTATGGAGGCATAGCCATCTGCATGACGTGCGAATGGTAGCGCGCACGTGTGTTTTTGGGACTTGAAGGGTTTGTGAGAAAGGACAAAGGTTTCAATGGTGCCTGAATGCTGGTGTGTGTTGTTGTCTGTCGCATTAACAGACAGCGGTTGTGATTTATCTTGTATTCCCTGTGCAGGGGCCCCCTCTATCTCACTGGAAAGGTTAAAGCATACAGCCTGGAGGCGGTACTACAAAGGTCAACACGCAGTTTAGGAATGAGGAATAGGACGATGGAGAGAAAGATGAAGAAGAAATGAACTCCTCTCTTCAGCCTGCTTCTGACATCCTGAAAACATGCACTGTACTGTTTGCAGTGTTTATCCTTTAGTTCTCTTTATCCCTTGTCTTCTTCTTCTTCTTCTTCTTCTTCTTCTTCTCCTTCTTCTCCTTCTTCTCCTTCTTCTTCTTCTTATCACTGCTTCCCCGTGATACCGCCAATATCACACGCCATAAAAATAGCCGACCTTGACGAAGCTATCTCTAGAGATGGTATATGAAAAAGGGAGCTGTATAGAAAAATGATGGAGGGTAACAAAGGGAAACTGTAAACAAAGAGCGTTCATTTAATGGACCCCCTCAAGCCTCGGTGTGCTTAGGAGAGAGACAGTGAGTGAGACAGCTGGTTATAAAAAGAAAAGGCGCTGGGCCATTAAAGAGGAGCAGCACACGAGCAGGAGAACAGAGAGGGCTGTGAAGAAACACCAGCGTCTTTGGTGAGTCAGATGTGTTGAGGTGATTAATCTGCTTTGGCTGTGTCCTTCACAGCCCTGAGGGGAAATAATGATACAGTGGCACTGGGGTGCCCCCTAGTGGACAACTGGGAATACTGAGAAGAGAAACTCATTTTTCTTCACTTGAAACTGTCTGATGTTTGCTCTGCAGTATCTCACAAAGAGAAGTTACGGACCGTTCTCTGTAGTAGTTAACTGTGCATCAACAGCTTCAATTTTTTTTCAGCAAAAGCAAGTCTTCACAAAGATGGTGATGGATTTTAAGAAAACTACTGTTCATGGTAGTATGAAAGTGTGGTATTTATTATGGTTATGTGTCAACTTAGTGAAATAAATGAATATTAACGTGGTTTTGATTAAAGTTTGAACGACTGCCCGCTGTAGTGACACCATGCACGAGAGGGTTAAGATGGCATTCGCTTTTTTGCACAACAAATCTGCGCCTGAAACATTTCTAACACACCAACCAAACACATAAACATGGTATGAAGCAGAGAGTATAAAATTTAAAGGAAGGAAAGGTAGGAAATCCTGACATTTAAAACGTGCAAGCAGCCATGTTTTATGAGTCATAGCTTTTTATTTTATCGTCGCTGAAGTACAAAACAATGCTCCTTATAAATCATACACTCCAACCCTGTACCCGTCATCACCACATACACAAATAACCTTGGTTGTACATATACATATATACACATAGTAGTGTGTGTGTGTATATATAAAACTCTAACTCTAAATCATTTCCTTTATAAAGGATTTAAATAAATAAGTGTTGTACTTTAGTTAGTTAATGTACGAGTAATGGCTAGAAACCATCTTGTCCAATTTTGAAAACCAAAGTCAGGTAATTGGGGCCTTGATATTTCATTCATTCACTTTAAAATATAATGAGATCTTAATTTTATGTTTTGTCAGGAGGCTAAGAGATTATGCCTACGGTGAAGTTAAAGACTGGTAAATGAGTTCATGCGTGGTTGAGGTCATATAAGCAGATGTTTAATAGGATTGTGTCTACATAGATACGAGATGTAAAGGTGAGAAAAAAATAAAGAAAATCCAAGCAAGTATCACAGCACTTCAATATCTAGTAGGAAATTATACATACTTTAATGCCAATATAATAGGTTTATTTTCCAATCAAGTAAAACATTTAAGACATATTTAAAAATCCAATCCAAGATTCACAGAAATAAAAAAGGCAGTACACTTATATTGGGGCTAAAATAATGAGTGATATGCACATAGAAGAACATTTTTCCCCATTCAAAAGCAATCAGTGCTTGGCTCTAGACGTACTCCAGAGACAGAGTCTCCCTCTGGCCACGATGTAGAGAGTAAAAACATAAACAAACATGAGAAATGTGAGGTGATTAGTCAATACAAGGAGGTATCTGCACTTTACTGCCATGGTTGGATTTAGGTCCTCAGAGGTCCAATGTTCCAGTTTGATTTTATGTACATAAACACAACATGATACAGTTCCGTTAAAAAAATAAACATCATAAATGCGATACATTTTTTTTCTCCAGTCAAGGCAAAGCACAGAGCAGCCAACAAGGCAGCAGTTTGAGGTATGTGAACTTCAGTCGGTCTGCAGTCATCTCCCAAACAACCACATGAGGGAGCAGTGAGACTGACTGCTGAGGTTTCCCAGTCAGGGATCATGGCATAGTACATCCTGTCTGTCTCCAAAGGCTTATCAGTCGGTATTAAGGTTAATTCTCCTGTTTTTTCTTCATATTAATGCAATATTCATACAAGTGTTATGATTAGGGTTTTTCTTTACACCTGATATTTTTTTATTTTTGCCCGATTTGTCGCCTCTGCAGCTTCAGCAAAATTTCAAAAACCCACTGTGCAGTTGATTTATATCGGTTTGTTTGTTTGTAATCTATTTAGTTTATGGTCACTGTCACGGTACAAATCTCCAAATTTTCAGATATATCGAAAAGCTACTTTGTGGATTAAGAAAAGGCTAACCTTTCAGACCTACTGAACTCTCTTAGAAATAGTGTCACAAAGCTTAAAGCAAGTCTGTCTTGTTAGTATTTGAACATAACGCGTGTATTTTCGCAGGACAGCAAGGAATCAGCCGACCTTTCAATGAAATTTTCCACTGTATATGAATATATGATTATGCGAAGCGTGAGTTTTGATCCCCACTGCTCTAAACCACTCCTTACTTTATGAAATGAAAGGTTAGAATGAAGATTTTGTCCCAGTTTCTCAATAAATATCACACGTCTTTAACATGGTGTCATATGAGTGACAGAATCTCCTCAGCAGCTCAAAATGCCACATTGCAGGAGAATATGTCTTCATCTGACATTTCATTTCTTCATAACCACCGCTGTGAGGCAAAAAAAAAAACCTCAAGTTAAGCCACGGTGTCGCTATTTACTGTAGACTGGGGACTAGAAAATGTATGAGCACATTCTTGTTTTTATTTCTTCTTCAGTAAATTACGTCTGAGAATGCTATGCTCTTATTTTTCTTGCATTGCCTCGTGTTTTTTACGATTCAAAATGTATGAAAAAGGGGAAAAAAAAGCATTATGCCAATTTGTCATCCCACATGCAGCCTGGACAAACCTCTTATAGCCATTTGAATATTACTACTTTAAGAAGATTATTCTTCATAACAGTCACTTGTGCTGTTTGTGAGGGTTCATTGGCTCTGTCGAATACTGAACAGGACAATAAAAAAAAAAGAGATCAATCAGTAGTTACATTGATTAGAAGAAAATATAAAGCTACTAACAACAATAATATCACTATATTTTACTGTAGTCATGTATTTTGTTCATAAATGGCATAAACACGCATTTAGTTCAATTTGTAGGCCCACTGTGACATAACGATTCTCTCAGCTGAGTGTGAACTGTAATACTGCGGTCATATGCAAAATCAATCTTTAATCTCATGAGTTAGTTTGTTTTTTTTTTTGTTTTTTTTTTTAAAAAGTAATGATAACAATATTCATCAATCATAAACATTTTTAGAATCACATATATGCAGTGTCACCATTAGTACAAAAATCTACTGATTTCATGTTAACAATGCCACCCTAAACTACAAAGGTAGTTTACAAAACAGACTGGCATCATCTCCAAAACCACACAACGTCTGATTATCTGAGGCTGTAAAAATGGTTGACAAAGTCCATTACCATGGAGCCCAAAAGGAGGAAATATATGTATTTGGTAATAGGGTCAGACAAACAAAACATAAAGATAGGCACTCCTTGTGTGAAGTACAATCCTATTCTTTTCCCACTTTGAGCGCATCACATGAAGTGGTTACAAAAAAAAAAAAAAAAAACGGTTATGGTAAAGTACTTACAAACTAAAAACAACACTCCATGTCTTTTTGAAATGTGTTCACACAGAAATATAAACAACAAACTGAGGTAAACTCAGTGGCTGTCTGCAGCCAAGTGATGTGTGTACAGTATAGTGACGAACACCCTGGATGTGTGAGACAAACACGCCCATTCTGAAAACCTGGAACGAACCTCCGAAATGGGCTTTGATTGTAAGATATATTTGGAGTCCTAAGTGACGAGCCATTTCAGGGCCGATTTGTTGAAAATGCCATGTGACTCTGCAGGTCAAGTGCGACAAGTGGCAATTTAATTCATAAAACAACTGCATGGAGGAGGTACAGGGGGCTGGGAGGAGGTAAGGAGTTTGTGGAGGAACAGCGCATATGAGGTAGGCTTTTGCTGTAAACAAAATAAAAAGAGTTTTGCAGTAAAAGGAAAAAAGTAACTCATCATAACTGGGAAGGAAGACCAGGGAGTCTGTGGCAACACTAGGGAACTTTTCACACAACACCTCAGTACAATAGAGACCTACAGTTAATCATACAAGCTCATCAAAAAATATACAAAATAAAAAGAAATGCACAACTATGTATAACTCAAGAGGTAGTTGCTAATATCAGTACATGAATTGGTTACATACTGTACGTCTCTTCACCATTGCTTAACAGAGTTTGTTGAGTCAGTCAGTGGATGATTCCCAAAAGAATAAAATACACTTTTTTGGTTAATTCCCTGAGAACAGTTCATCATCCTGAGAGGAATTGTGTGTAAAAATGTAAAAATACATCATACAAAAAGATGTTTCCATAGAGATTTGAGCATGGGCTGTGCTCTTTCTGTGGTTTGGTCATTCACTTTTTTTGTACTCTGTCATGCTGCATTGTTGAGATTTGATGTAACGCACGCACACATTCAAAAAGCTGTACATAAAAAAAAACAAAAAAAAAAAACAAAAAAAACAACCGCAGTGTTGCACTTTCAGCAATAAGTCTGAAAGGGCGAGGATAGCAAGCACTTCAGCAAATCTTAACTTTAAATGCCTTCAAAAAATAAAGCCAAACTCTTTGGTATAGAAATATACCGAAAAAGTTGGTTGTCTACTTAGAGCTTTTAAAAACACACAAGCTAGTTTGATATCATCATACAAAGTTATTTGATTTGTCAGAACATTAAGATACAACTCCAAAGCGACCCGACTTGAACTTTGTAAGGAGTCGACTTCAGATAAGCTCTTTTCACATTCAATATGGTCAGAGAAGAGTTGTTAGGTCACAAATAAGTGCCACTAAAGCCATGCTTGGGATTCAAGTTATACCAAAAGCAGCACTACTCTCTCTCTCTCTCTCTCTCTCTCTCTCTCTCTCACTCTCCCTCTCTCTTTCTCTCTCTCTCTCTCTCTCTCTCTCTCTCTCTCTCTTCAGTGAGTCTGAAGCGGCGGCAGCAGCAGCAGCAGCGATGGCAGCTCGTCCCGAAGAGGTCCGAGCATTACCTGGCTGGTGCTAACTAACAAATGGTAGGCACAGATGGAAGAGGAACAGGTGGTTAAGATCTTAACACAGCTGGGAGAGCAAGCAGCTTGACGTTCTGCGACATTCGTTTCCAACAGGAAGAATTGGTGAGGTATTATTGTAGAAGTAGAGCAGCAGTGATGATACTGTCACGGTCCGATACTACACCCGTAATACAAAGGTGAGTCTTTGTGCTGTGTCAGTGATGGCTGACATTTAAACAAGTGAAAAATAAGGCGCGGCGTAAAATTGGAAATAAGAAGGTCAGCGTGATTTGCCATGGATGAAAAATGGTTAAATAGAGAGAGAGCTATAGTTTTTCACACAATATCCCATGTGATATACAGGGCTATTCACCTATGTCAGAGCTAAATCCTTATATATGCGTTACTTAAAGTTAATATAATTTCAATTATATCTTGTGACTTTACATATATATTAATGACTTATACTATGATTTATAAACTGTAATGTTATTTTCAGCTAGGCAACAAACAAGTCTATAACACTAATTGTCGCTGAAGTAACGATTCATTAGCTTGAATCTAAACTAGGATCTATCGGGATAATATGAGGTTTTATCTAAGGCATGTCTATCTATGATAATAGGAAACTGAAGGGTTAATAGTTGACTTGCACCCAGAGAGGTGGTGCTCCTGTCTGACAGTTTTGCTTTCTTTCAGAGCATGCATTAACACACAAACGCATACAAACACACACTCTCTCTCTCTCTCTCTCTCAGTCTTGCAGGTGCATGCACACACACACAGACACACACACGCACACACACACACACAGACGCACACACACACACACACACACTCTCTGAAGAGACAATCAGTTGGTCCAGACAATGTCATGTAAGAGAGAGGTATGTAGCGGGCTTGGGTGTTTCAAGATTAAACTATTCAGCAGCTCATTGTTTTTTTTTTTTTCTTAAATTCCCTCTGGAATCCATAAAGTTTCCCTAAAGATCTTGATAAGCCAAGCTAACAATCCTTTGCATCTGGATTATCGCTTTGAGGGTTTGAGCTTTTAAAAGTCTTCTTCTAATCCTTCTAATCTCAAAACGAGCTACGGTGTGTGCTAAATGGATGCATTATGGAATGATTAGGCCTGCAGGATATACATTTGTGGCTTTGACTCGAGCTGGCCGTACAACGACAGACAATATCTGTACGAAAAAAGCATTCAAATGGCCAACACTTACTGTAGGTCCAGGGGGGCGAAAAGCAAAAGAAAAACATCAAACCGAGATTTATACCATGTTGTTTCACTCTTGAGCTGCACTGATTGAAACAAGTAAAACAGTCATTCCCTGCAGTCACCATTCCAGCGGTGGTTACCATAGCTGCACCAGATGACTGCAAGTCAGTCAGTTACACACATTCATGCACGTCCGTACCCCGTTGATCGTTGCCATAGCTGCGCTGGTTAGAAAAAAAAAAACAAAACAAAAGTAAAGATTTAAGACCTCCCATTTTTTCACAGGTGTGAGGTAGATGAGGGGGGCTTCAGGTATCCTTGATTGAGGGGAGACGTGAGGGTCAGGGGTTAGCGGTGAAATGTTCACCTCTATGGGCTGTTTCAGGATTTCCTCCACCTCTGGGTCCGGGGGCCGCGATGTGAGTGTGGCTCCTCCGGAGAAGAGGAGGAGCCTTCCAGGGGAGACGAGCCGGAGCGCTCCTCCTCCTCTGGGGGACAGAGGTAGGGCCCGGTCCCTGGGCTGGAGGCCGAGGTAGACGCATGTTGGTCCTGAGAGCCTGTGGCGGGCGCCAGCGCCTTGTGGGGACACTGAGCCACCATGTGCATGATGCTCTGGCAGTAGTGGCATTTCTTTGGCTGGGGGGGCAGGCCACACTCCTTGGCATGGTGATCCAGACCTCCACAGTTATAACAGCTGTAGAAGGTGGAGAGAAGGAAAACATAAAATATAACAAACATAAGATGACGACAAAGATCACAGCTGTCATTCCTGAACTGTATTTATTCTGTTTTATTTGATCTCTCGACATCATTGAAAGATTTAAATAAAGGTTAAATGAATGAATAAAATCATTCCTACCGGGTACCATTACACATTAGAACTCGTCTGCTTTTGTCAGGTTTGTTGATATTGAACATTTCATGGACAAAATTTGCCTTTTTATTAATACTATAATAGTAATAATGACAATAAACTTTATTTATATTAAACCTTTCGAAAACAAGGTTTACAAACTACTTCAACAACAGTATAATGTAAAAAAAAAAAAAAAGATAACAGCAATAACAGCAACAGCGGCATCAGCTGAAGAACACATAGAATAAGAAATAACCATAAAACACAAGATAAGATTAAAGGTTGAACAATAAAGGGACTGATGAAGGTAAGATAACGAAGGCTAGACTATAAATGTGTGTTTTAAGATGGGACTTTGCCTTCGTTCTTGAAAACATCTATTCCCGGATCACATTAACGAAAGAAAAATGTCCAGAAACTCATCTCAACAAATGCAGCCTCGCCTGATAAAGCCCATCGTTAATGTGTATGTATTTTCTTTTCTTTACTTCTGTCACTCAGTTGTCCTTCCTTTACGTATTTATTTATTATTAATTTATTCATTCGAGGCTGTTAATTATTTAGAATTTAACAGCTGTCTAACAACTTAATTGTGATGACAAAATGGAAAGGTTAGAAGGTTGCTGCAGAGTCCTGTCCTCTTTGTTCTTTAATCTGGAACCACCAGGAGAGCGGCAGTCGAGGACCTCACGGCAAAGGGAGTTAAAAAGTCGGAAATATAAGCCAATGCTAAAACTAACAGGCAGCCAGTGCAAAGATGCGAGCGTACATCATGTAAAAAAGAGGTCGACCCA
>JAPQRN010000017.1:19610870-19620932 GCA_037367275.1 Coranthus polyacanthus
TGTGTGTGTGTGTGTGTGTGTGTGTGTTAGACGGTTTGTGTGCGTCCTTCCCGGATGACACGTCTCACTGTTGGTCATTATTACAGTCTGCCTTAGTAATCAAGAGGAAGACAAAACAATGCAAGGAGCCTTTTAATACAGTCAGGTGTGGCTCCTGGGGGTCTAACACTTCCTTTGTTGCACATCTACCCACCTTCTGAAGTCGAGTCAGTCGGCATTCGGTTTTAAGACATCTCGTTTTCTACTGATTATAATGCTGCAACTCACATTGGAGCTGTGAATCAAACAAACAAACACAATTCTGCGTCTCTCGTAAGTTCAGCATGTAATACGCACTCACTGGACGTTAGAGAATCAGTTACAGACATTTCACTTCGACGTTCTGTGAGTATCAGTTAAGAAACGCTGATTAACAAGGCTGATAGAAGCCGACTTAAAGCGAGTGTGGGAAAACGGAAATATCTCACTCACGACCAAATACTCAGAAAGGATGTTTTTCTTTTTTTAAACAGTATGGTGAAATCAAGGGTCAACCACGATGGAGTCAGAGCAAAATGATGGTTGCAACAGGCAACCATGGGTTTACTGTAAAGTCATGCCTATCTGCGAGAAAGATCATTTGTGGGGTTGTTTTCATGCATGAATGTGTATTTATTTTTGCGTATGTTCCAGTGATTACTTTCTAAATATACTTCAATATTCATTTGCATACAGCTGTTACAGCGGTGTGAACTACATTTGGGGACTGACAGCAAAACACTCCAGTCAAAAGTCAAAGCTGCAGTGCTTGAGAGTTTTTTGGCATAATTGGGCAAAAATTCCCCAATGATCTTTCAGCAAACTGTAATTCAAGTGGCCTGAGAGGAACTGAGAATTCTACCCACTTCTGTGGCTCTGTTGTTAGGCTGTAGAACATCTACTGACTTTGGCTAATCACAGGTGTTTTGAAGCAGGTAGGGGGGTTAAATACGTGATTGGCAGCTGTAATGATCGCTCTTCAGATTTCCTCGGGCGTGACTCTACTGCTCTACTCCATGACTCGACACAGAAAAGTGGAAAAGTGTCTCCTGTTTTCCACAGCGTCAGGTTATCTATCTTTATATTTAGTCTTTTCAATTGGACTGAGAGGAGAGAGCTGCAGAAGGAAATTCAAATCCTGGTTCTGTTTTTTCCCCCCTGATTTCAGCTCCTGCAGCTTTAAGGGAACTAAACTGAACAAAGTCAATTTGGCAAACAGCTAAAATGAAGCCATCGTTTTTTTTAAATATACAAAGTAGCCTGAATGCAATCCAGCATTAGTGTTGTCCTTGGAAGAGGGGCTGAATGAATACTGGAAACAGCTGACTGTGAACACCAGACTAGAACCAGTCTCGTCATCAGTTGTAAGGGATCAAAATCATCGACAGCGAATCAGTGGACAGCCTTTGACAGACATCCTTGGCTGAAATTGCTTTGAAAATATTTACTTATGGCTCCTCAGATATTCTTTGTTGGCTCTTTAGAACTACTGTCTTATGTAACTGAAAAAATAACAGGTTGTTATTGGCCTTTGTGAGTATGTTCGTGCATTCTTTTCTTTTGTATTCGTGCTTCATCCTCAAGTGTTGGGCATTGTCTTTCATTAACAAGTTTCAAAGGCGTACAGCGGAGTACAGTGATAGTGTTTTCACCTTATCTCTGTGGGTGGTTTTGTCAGGATTTGAAAAGACATCTGCTAGCATTCCTCTTAGCTCTGAAACCACGATAATAACCCTTGCCTTGTCAACAGAAGATCATCCACCAGTTGAAGGAAGATGGTTGGCGGACTAGGTGGGTGGTGGCAGTTGTGCTCTGCTGACATTTATTCACATTCACACCTGAAATCGGAAAAGGTGAGGCAAAAAAACACAGAGAAATACAAGTTAGGTCTCTGTTTTTCAGTTGGAAACACATTAGTCATTGAGTCTTGTCATGTCGATAGAGCGAACCTCAGTCAAACTGGAAGACCAGCAAGAATGCATCTGTATATGACTGATTTCTCAACCACAAGCTGAATGCTGCCGGGTAATGTATGGCAAAAGAAATCGCTTAAAGTAACCCGAAGTGAACAAATGAATGAGGAAGGTGGTTGAGGCTGACAGGCTGATAACAGCTCAGTATGACAAGGAAAAAGTGAGGGTGACATGGGCAAGAGTAGGGGGATGTGACAACAAGATTGTTGTGATAGAATGTGAAATATTTCTCCTTCAGCCAGCCATAAAAGACAGAGGTGGAGGCCGTGTCAAACATTTCTGCTGTAATGGGTTATAAAATGGGTTCAGTCTCCACCATCCCCGGCAAAGATCATTGTCCTCATCCTTGAGGGAGGTGACAGCGAAGGAGGGGTAGCCTTTAGTCCCACTCGGAGAAATGACCCTAGGCAGGTAAAGACTGAAGCATGGAAATTACAGGGCTAGAGCTACCTTGACCGTTTACAAAGGCCCCCGGAGGCACCCTGAGCCTGTGCTTCTGGATTTCAGCGACTGACATTCACTGAAGATTTACTTTTTGCTCTGCTGTAAAAACATACAAACTTTTTCTGACTTATATTGCCAAAGTGTCAGCCTACCAAAACTGCAAAAAAAAACCTCGAATTCTCGAATTCCCACATGTGACTGAAAGCAGACCGTGGAAATATAATAACACGATAACATCAATAACGCGCAGACTGAATACACAAACCGGCAACAATAGACAGAAAATGGGAAGGAGAAATAAAAGAAGAATTGCATTTTTGTATCGAAAGTGGACGCGCTGATGTTGACGTGATCTGTTTCTGAGATATCTACAATATCAAATCTAGGCAAGCATACAAAAGTAAAACCACCTGCATGACTAAACATTTCTAGTGTTAAGTGACAATGACAGTTTTTATTAATTTCGAGGATCTGGCTGTTGAACCATGACGTTGCCTTGTTTTGGTAGGCCAGGGTACATCATGAACGTATGTGACCTTATCTCCATTCTGTCACATTCCATCACTCCACGTTCATAATGCTACCTTCAAAAAACTATAATGTCATTTTTAGGCAGTCATTTTCACATCGTCTTAAGTCTACTCATCATCTTGTCATTCTAACAATGTCACATCAAGTATAAGATACACCAGGTCAACTACTGACTAACTGCACAGGTATAGACTCACGCTCAGAAAAATCCACCCACACAAAACCAAAGGCTTGAGTGCAATCTCGGCTCATATGAAAGGTCCATGCTGTCATTATAGGAATTACTCAGACAGTACGTATGAGTAATGGATGTAGTGAAGAGAAGGTTCATATAGAGAGGCATTAGAGAGGAAGAGGAGGAGGTGGAGGAGAGCAAAGCTGAATAGAAGGTGTTGAATGAGATGACTGAAGGCAGAGAGAAGGCGAGAAACAGTGAGAGAAGTGGATTTTAAATTATATGGTGGCTCATGTCAGCAGCCGTAATTAGTAGCTTGGTCAGGTGTGGTGAGTTGAACAGGAAGCGTAAAAAAGAAGGACAAAACACCACAGAAATGCTGGAGAGCCTACGAGGAACACAATCCACTTGACACATGGCGATGCAATATGAACTTCCCCAAATATGGAGAAAGTGAAAGAGAACAATGTGAAGTGTGAACGCACCTCCGAGGAGCGCGCAAACAGGGCTGTTGTTCGCAGCGTGGCACGTGTCAAGCTTGTGGATAGTGCGTCTAAAAATTCAGACAATTCTAAAGCTGACTGGCAGCCTGCCAAGTCAAATGTAACCTGCGGAGAAAAGGACAAGAACGGAATAGACTGAGGTGAAAGCCGGGACACAGCTCATTCTGGATGTCACCCACCCCAGTATGGTACAGAAGCACAGCTGGACGCAAGTCAGGATAGAACACCATCAGGAGGAGCTTAAATTATGGTACTTTATGTGATGGCACGGCTTCATCCCACTTTAAGATTGCTTTTGTAATATCGTCTATGTGCCTATAGGTAATTGTTAATGCATCACTAATGCATCACTTATGTTTTAGCAAATTGTCACCTATAATGTCGAGTCTCACACAAGACATAAAAATTCTTCCTAGATTAAAAGCTTCAAGATTGAAACTATTACACATATTAGTCGGATAAGAGGATAAAACGATAAGAAAATAAAAAGTGAAAGCCAGTAATTACACATGTGTTTATGTTATCTCTGTACTTCCTGAATGCGCGTAGCAGTGGTTCCCAAACGTTCTCAGCTCGAGACCCAAAAGAAAAATGTTGCGTCTCTTCAGGACCCAAAATTTCGTCATGAATTGCCATAATATCTTCCATATATTATAATGAATAAACACACTTTGCTGGAATGTGGGAACGTCAACGACGGATGGCAAAATATCATTCGCAAACAATCGCTTCTAACAAGCGAGGCCGCAACACACGCCATTTTTGTCTTTTACATCCTTTTCGCCTCGTCGCATCTTTTACATCAATTTTGTCTTGTTTGTCAGTTTAATCTTGCTGTGCCTTTTTTTTGAACGTGATTTTTGTTTGTGATTTCTTTTATGTTGTTTTCATCTGATTGGATCTTTTATGTCATTTTCATCTTGTTGCGTCTTTTACAACTGAGGCCTTTCCTCTTCATTTCACATGGTTTTGGTGAGGTCAACATTTACAAAATGAATTCACATATGATATTATTGTTATGTATTTTTCTCAGTAAACCCAGTAAAGAGAGCCCTGCAACCCATTTTGGGTCCCGACCCTAAGTTTGAGAAGATGTGTGGTATCGGTGAATCAAACACACAAGACAAATAGATGGAGTGTGAACACTGCAGTCTCTAACTGTTGGATATTAAATTACTTCATATTCAAGAAGTCACTTTGACAACTGCATTTGAGTCATTTTATTCATTTTTGATTCAAATTTGCCATATCTGAAAAACTATTATGGAAGTGTTCAGTGATTTGCCTGGTTTATGATGTAATGATATTCTTACATATTATATTGTACACAGTGCAAGAGAAACAGATCTCCAGCGAGACATCACAAACTAAAGAGGGATTGACTCGAACTGAACACAACTGAAAAATCCTGTTCAACTTTTATTTTCCAAATGTTTACACTACTCAAGTACCGAAGTGATCTCATCTCCTCTCTGTGGTTTCGTTGACTTCGAAACACAACACAGGTATGCCGTCTTCTCAGTCAGAGATGGAGAGAAAGACTGGCAGAAAATAAACATGTATTTGTCTGATCCGGACATAGCTGTGTGACAGCCAACGCACCCCCCTGGAGAAAGCCCATCACCCTGGGGCAAGAGAGTGACACACACACAAATACTCTCCTAGGAGGAGTCATGGGGCAAAGGGGAGGAGGGGGAGGGAGCACGAGAGGAAGAGGGAGTGTATCTCTATCGCTCTGTCTCTCTCTCTCTCTCTCAAACACACACACCTTCTCTCCTCCCATGTAAGAAAGAGTCACACACTCGCATGTTCAGTCGTGTAGTCAGTCACACACAGGTACACAGGAGAGACTGGTTCAGAGACTGTGAGCACAAGTTATAGAAAATACAAGAGACGGAGAGACCAAGAGACCAAGAGAGCAGATACTGGTTGAAGAAAGACACTTAAGCTTAAGGAGGGCACAGACAACCTGCCCTATGTGTGGCTCCTCTCAAGGCTTCACAGTAAGTGTGCAACATCGTTCTTAAATCATTTTATTGACATTAATCGAGAGAAATTAGCGAAATATTCTAGATCACTTACCAGGGTGGTTGTTGTTTTGATTTTCTTTTACATTTATTGAGTTATATATTCAAATCTTTGCCGCATTGTGATATTTTCCCGGAAAACTTTGTGTCAAGTTTTAGTAAAGAGTGCTTTCTAGAGTCAACCTGTTGCATGTTGTTGTACAAGCCACAGCTGTATACCATTGACTCAAGTCTTGATTTTCAGAATGTATTTTCTGCTGTGTCACTAAGTTCAGCAGTTTCAGAGTGAGTTGTCACACTTGTGACAGTCATTCCGAGTCAGCTGTGGTGACACACTTCAGAGAAAAATAGGGTTGAAACGTCATTCTTAAAACTCATATCTTTCCTTATTTCTATTTGCATTTTCTCTGAGAAGTGGCAAAAACTTTGGATTATATTTCGTCATCGATATTCCTTTAAAAGCAATATTCGTTTTGAGAATTTTATTGGCTCACAATGTTTCCCCTTGATTTTCACTTTTTCTTTGACTTCATGTTGAAACTCAAGTCACATGAGCTCTTACCAAGTATAACCAACCACAGACCTTATCTACCACTATCTCAGAGGTAAAGTGATGAGCCTTAAAAGGTAGAACATCTGAGAAGGCACATCTGAGCATTGTCTTTTAATCACAACTTCTCATGTCTTTCTCTTTTCCGCTCTTCTTTGCGTCAATTTCATCCTATCAGTAACAGCTTTGTCGGGGCTGAGTTATCCAACAGCAATCTTCATTGGGTTTGGAGGGCGGGGGGGGAGGGAGGGAGGCAGAGTAAAGGCACAGACAAAAAGAAAGAGAAAGACAGCTTAGACCTGGCCGAGAGCCAGGTTCTAGTCAGTTCAGAGGAAGTCTGGTCGATTCACTGGGAATGCTGGTTTCCTTGTGAAAGTGGTCTTGCTCCGGGGCTGACATGCACAGGAACCTCCCTCGTAGCCCAGAGGTTGTGTGCATAGTCACAGGATGTATGGGACAGTGGGGGCAATGGGGCAGCAAGCACGAAGGTTGCACTTTGAAGTTTGTTTGGCCGGTAGTTGATGGGAATGTCAGATTCTCAGGCATTCCTCTATCACCATCCCCAAGATGCTGCTGCCTCTTCTGTGTCATACCTCACACTCTAAAATCTTTTTTTAGCTCCATTCAAAACTTGACTTCCCTTGGTGATAATTCAGCTGTTGTTTGCGGTGTCTGTGTTTTTTCCCTTTGACAAAAAGGAAAAGGGAACAGGAGAGAAATGTGAAGAATCTACTGCTCATATGACAAACAATGAGAAAATACATTGCCAACTTTGTGTGTTTCTATCTCACTTGTAGGCCACCTCCTCTTAGTGCAACGCCAACATGTTAACCTCTGAAAAATCACCGCAAAACACAGGGGTCACCACTGCGACAATACCAGAAACAAAAGATGTAGACATGACAGCATGGAGAGAAGCAGAGTTTGAAGAGAAGTGCACATATATTGTGATGGACCAACCCATGGAAGAAAACTCCGAAAACCAGAACACGAGGACAAGAGCTGAGAGATCATTACCCAGAAACCTCGCCTTGAAACGCTGCCACAACTCAGCAGAGGTACACACAAGCAGACTTGAAAAAATACTGCCTATATTTGTCCATCGGGTCATCAGATCAGTACTTATCTTATTTTAGAAGTTGTTGTAGTATATATATCTCTAGGTAATTTATCTAAACAGTGTCTAAGCATGTGCTATAGTTGTTTATGTTTTGTGTAAGTGCAGACCTCTTACGTCACTCTAACATCCTTCCATCCACTCATCCATCCTCGGTCGTCGGGAAGTACTTGACATGTTGTTGTCTAATTTCAGCCTTTCCTCTCTGCAATGCATGTGTTGAGGCAAAGACAGAGACAATAGCCAAACACCCCCAGCACACAGCCTGAGATGTCTATGATTAGTAGCTACCCCAGATTCACAACCTATTGTCCTAGCATGCAATTACACCATAAAAGCCAAGCACAGACACTGGGACCCACTTTATGGATTAAGTGTGTAGAAGCTGCATTTATTTGCATGCAAATAGAAGATGATTACAAGGGCATGAAAATGCAGATAGTGTAGCAAAGCATGAATAAAGATGAACCCTATTCGTGAACAGGAAAATGTAGGTTAAAATAATGCACAGCGCTGACATTCCTTAGATGTCAGATGTTTGTCAGGTGAGATCAGAGGAAGTAGCACAGGATTCTGTGGCAAAATACCTGTGCTACCACTATGACCTTCTAATAAGGGCTGTCTGGAGTCTTGTTGATACCAAAGAACAGGATACGTTACCATAATCTGTCAGACAAGGGCACCTTGAACCGAGCAGTAAGACAAAGCCAGGTAAAACTAGCTGGATAAAATGTAGTTGTGGTGCGTGTAGTGGTTGATCCAGCTACACTGTTCCAGTATTGCTTTGAGATGAAAGGGAGAATACATTACCATTGCTTTAGGGGATTTGAACTCAGAGCTCAAGCTGCAGGTGACTAGTTGGGGTGTGACCATGACACCCTATCCTCTCTTCCCCACCCTCGAGGCCTGAGACAGAGGGGTGAGTTTCACACCTGGAGGTAGCAGAACAAGAGTAGTGGTGAAATTTTAATATGGTAGAGAAACTAAAGATAACATGGATGATTGGCTTATGAAATATTCAGCATGTGAAGGAAAGAATTCCTCTGTCACAGTCAATTTATCTGTAGCCAATTTGTCATGGTAGCCCACACTCCTGCAAGAACTAACAGCTTCTTATTTCCTTTTTCTGGATACATACTGGTTACCTTCAGTGGGACAAATTTCCAGTGATTAGAGATGTTCTTTTTGACCAGTTATTAAGAAATAGGCATGGGGTGGACAGTCAGAGAAGGAGGTCTGTATTCTCAAGAAGCTATCCCTCTAATTATGTGTTTCAACTCAGACTGTGTTCTGCCTGTTGTTTGATGATGCTGTATGTTACTGAATGGACAGGTCCTTGGGGTGACCAGTAAGGAGTTGATTCCTAAGGGGACACGTTTTGGCCCTCTGGTGGGAGAAAGCTACACCAATGAAACCTTGCCGAAAGATGCTGACAGGAAATATTTTTGGAGGGTAAGTGAGATGTATGTAAGTCTCTGGATTTGTGTACTTGAATTGTTAGTGCGACTGTGTGTTTCAAAACTGTTCACATCCTGTGTCTCCATCTGGAGATGCGGCTGTGGCTATGGCATGGCACGAGTTAGCAATTGTGGTCAATGCTTGACATCCTGTGAAACCATGACTCTGTCAGTGCTTTTGTATCTGTATTGTGTCTTTAAATGCCACAAGATGAGATAGGTTGGTTCAAATGTGCATGAACTATATCTCTTTCTTTGTCAATTCTGTGTATTGCTGTCTGAAGTCACATACAGCTGTTTGGTTTCAGTGACGCAGCGGTTCTGCTCTCTCTCCGCTTCTCTCGGCAGTGGTATCACTGCCGGTAAACACACCATACACATGTCCGCGCTTCCCCAGATTCACAAACTCTCACACTGACTAAGCAAGGAAGTGGCTTTGAGCCTGAGAACTGTTATGTTACAAATCATCAGCATCAGGACATCTTCCATTACACACATGTGCCTGCGTAATGTTAGTTTAGAGTCAGCAACCTTGAAATCATGCTACCTCAACCAAACCTTGAAACAGCCACAACACAATGTGTTAACACCACAGCCATGACTCAAGCAGCAGTGCAGCTTTAAAGAAAAACTATCTTTAAAAACAAAAAAAGTTGTATGACCCAAGGAGAGGACAAGTCTTTTGAATTGCTTTAACATCAGCAGTCAGTCAGATACACAAAAACGACTACCCTACAAGGCAATGAAATGTTGAAAAACTGAAATTCTTCATAGTTGCTTAAGTAACCACAAATGTAGGCAGCACCTACATTCAGCTCAGCTGAAACAATATACAGTATTTACCATAAAGCCATTAGGAAACCTGTGACATCATGGGTTCTCATTCAAAGTCTGTCACAATCTTGAGTTGTCATCATCATCATCTGAATTTATACTTCTTCTCTTTTTTTTATTATCTCTGATTCTCTTGCACTGTAGGTCTTCTCAGAGAGGCGTTTACACCACATACTAGATGGTTTAAATGAGGAGAGGAGCAACTGGATGCGATACGTCAACCCAGCCCGTGCTACAGAGGAGCAGAACCTGGTTGCATGCCAAAATGGCTTGGATGTTTTCTTCTACACTATCAAACCACTTCAGCCTGGCCAGGAGCTTTTGGTGTGGTACTGCCCTGAATTTGCCCAACGCTGTAACTACCCTCCACTGGGGCAACTGGCTGCTGACAGTATTGGTATGTATGTGTGTGTGTGTGTGTGTGTGTGTGTGT
>JAPQRN010000017.1:19621032-19635820 GCA_037367275.1 Coranthus polyacanthus
ATGTACATGCATAATTCAGTATTTGTCTTCCTCTGTTTGTCAGCTCTTGTCCATTGTCTTTTCTGGAATAAGTCAGTAAAGCAGAATTTGTTCTCATGACTTCCTGGGTATAAAGTGGAACAGTGTACAGAACTGGATCCAAAACTCGACCTGTGTGCGGAATACAGTGGAAACTTTTGTGCTGTTTATATTAAATTATGCGCTGTGACTTTTAGTTTTCCACTCTATCAAGCAGATTTTTATGATTATTAATGTCTAAGTGAAACCTGTGGCTCATCATTCTTTATAATACTTTTAGGCAAGTGAAAATAGAGTTTCTTATCCTGTGTTTCCTGTTTTAGAGATGGAAAACACACTTAAAATTAACCAGCCCTCCAATGCAAATAACATACTGTATCCACTACCTCCTGTCCTCCATGCTATCTGTATCCTGATCAGACGCCTATTGTTTCACCTCTGGTGTCCATTTTCGTAGAGTGCCCAAGCAGGTCTGGAAGACAGCTTAAAAAAAAACAAATAATTTGCTCAGTTGTGCACACATGTGTTATAAAAACATTCACTATTTTTTGTCATCAAAGCATAACAGGGTGGATTGAATACATTTGAAAGTAAATATGCAGGGTTAAGGAACTAAAATATGCATCATCATAGGTGTATGTGACAATGATGCATTACATGAATGTTGCATTTATTTTATTTTAAAAAACTATTTCAACTGCTAACGTTTCTGTTGTTTGTCCCACAGAACAAAGTCCAGCTCAGGAAAAAACAACAGGGAAACGAGGACACAGCGTCTCCGAAATTCTCCGGGATGAGCCCTCTAAATCCTTAATCACCTGTCCCAGGCGTCCTAACAGTCCTTTGTCCCAGAGCAACCCCTCAGTGTTTCCCCTGTGTCCGCGTGTCCTCTACCCAATCCAGCCCCATTCAGAATCCATCCATAGCCATCAATATTCAAATTTGCCATCCTGCAGCCCACCTGCAGCTAAAAGGCCAGCACTAAGTAGTCCTGTCCCATCTAGTTTGCACTTCAATTTTCAGCACAGTCAAGGGCCTGTTATAGCCAAACCTTACCAAGAGCCCTCTGTGCCTGATCATGTTCATCCTGCTTTGAGACAGGCTCCCTATCTACTGCCTCACTACTCACTTGGCCTTAGCATTCTACCTCATACATATCCACTCTATGGCGACCGAATGAAGCCTCACTTAACGCTATCATCTAATTTACTGCCATTCGACAGCTATCCACACTTCCTCCATCCTCTGACCAACAGACACAAGGACTTGACATGTGCACTATCTAACACCAAACAAGACCTCATTCTTTCACCAACCAGTGAGCACAAAGACAGCAAGGACCTCTTATCCAAAAGGACAAACTACCTCAGGATTCCCAACTTCACACCACCTGATAACCTCAGAGATTTGAGACACTCTCCACCCAGCAATGTCCACACAGACATCCCTTTACCCGCCACATCTAGTGCCTCGTCCATGGTCACCACACTCCACGGAGCACTGCCCTCTCTTGCACCTGGAGGATGCTCACCACCAGTAGGCATGGCTGCCTCCTCAGACTACCTGCCTTCCAAACCCACTTCTGCCACTCAGAGCAATACTGAAGATGCAGTGGATCTCAGAAAGATAAAACAAGGAGGGCAGAGCATCGGTTATAAGACCCTGTCTTACCCTCTTACCAGACAGAATGGAAAGATTCGGTATGAGTGCAATGTCTGTGGAAAGGTCTTTGGGCAGCTGTCTAACCTCAAGGTTAGTGGGAAACAAGGATTTCATGCTAAGCTAATTAACCAGTCACATCGGTATAACTTTAGAGTGACGGAATGATGTGAATACTCATCTTTGACATTCTATCCTCAGGTCCATCTACGAGTACACAGTGGTGAACGTCCCTTCAGGTGTCAAACTTGCAGCAAGAACTTTACCCAGCTGGCCCACTTGCAGAAACACTACCTGGTTCACACAGGAGAGAAGCCTCACGAATGCAAGGTATGGCTACATCTAATAAGATCTCATTTGTTTGTATTGTTACAGGGATTTTCTCTTTTCATTAGCTTCCAGTATTTTGACGACAAGCAGCAACTGTAACCGAGTGGTGAAAAGATTCAGAAAGCTAACTGTATATGTCCTTGGCTATGTTTTGACACAGGTGTGCCATAAGCGATTCAGCAGCACTAGCAACTTGAAGACCCACCAGCGGCTACACTCTGGTGAGAAGCCTTACCAGTGTAAGCAGTGTCCAGCCCGCTTTACTCAGTATGTTCACCTGAAGCTTCACAAACGCCTCCATACTGGGGAAAGACCTCACCGGTGTCCTCGCTGTCCTTGTGCTTATCTCCACTACTGCAGCCTCCAGGTGCATCTCCAAGGCTTCTGCCCTCTCTCCCCATCAGCCTCCCACAGACACTCGCCGGAGGAGCTACACCGAGTCAACACAGAGATCGAGAGGTTTGACATGAGCGAGGCAGCAGAGCGGCTTGAGGCCATTGCTGCGGAGGCTGAGATGGACAAGGGGAATGTTATTGACCTAATAAAGAAGATGGAATCTCATACCTCTGGCCACCAGGGCGGCACCAGAGAGGAGACTGAGCTCAGCTTCTACAAGTCATCAAAGGAGTGTTCAGCTGCTCAGCTGCTTCGTAGTCCTCTACCTCTGCATCCAGCGAGCATCAAGCTGGAGTCAGGCTGCGTATCAGAGCCCTAAGACAGTCTTGCTAATCCAGCCATATAATCTGTGCAGGTCAACTCAGCAGCTGTCTGTTCCTGCCCTATTTGAAGTAAAGCCTTATCTCACTCATGGATTGCCTTGCCTATACTCTACAGAGACTGTAGCGTGTAAAGAATCAAGACTTTACCAGCATGTCCTGGGACCAGTGACTTGATTGATTTAGTCTATAGATCTTTTTAATTTATTGCATTACTAATATTATTTTAAAATTCATACAGTGTTTTGTGACTTTTTCTGCTATGTGTTTTATATCTCTGAATTGTTTTCATGGAACAGCTCAACATGACCTTACACATAAACGTTTGTCTTTATTTGTAGTTGCACTGTGTGAAAGTGAGAGTTTCTGTTTGCGTATGTGTGTCTGTGTCTCACAATTAAAGTGAAATGTACTGTATGAATCATGGCTATGTAATGTAATCATACTAAGCATCAGAGAGGAAACCAGTTTTACATCATACAAAATTATCAACAATTTCCTGCATATTTTTGTACATAGACGTTCCTATTTTAGACAGATGGAAAGCCTATAGAGATGACTCAGTTGTTTCTGATGTTAGACAATATCTGAGTAGTATATCTCTTAACTTGAAATGTTAAAGACTGAGCATGGAATTTATCAGCCATTTATCAATGTGAATATGCCGCACCTGTCACTAGAAACATGGCCACAGAGAGGTGTGCTCTGTGACTTTTATGAATGGAGTGTATGTTCTGCAAACATTCAGTAACAAAAAAAAAAAAAAGGGTGTCACTCCTAACATCACTCCTGATCAGGCCACAGGATGCCTACCACCTACTACAATAACTAATACAATACCACAACTCTGCACACGCTTTTCACCTCTAGTTCTAATAAGAAACACTCAAAAGACACAAAAAAATATATTTCTATAACAAAAATATTACCGAATAAGAACAAACACAAACCCTGCAAATTGGAAGATGATGTGATCGACCTATAAAGCACATCTAAAGCTTGTTGATTATGGTAACTTATTACTAAAATAAACAGTGAATATGCGCCGGGGAACGGACAGGCCTGCGGTTCCCGCGGTGGAAGGTGACTGACACCGTGCAGTCTGTTCGGTCCAGTGACGGTTACGGCCGTTAAGCAGACGGTTGGATGCCCCTTTAACACCGTGCAGTGACGTCACATCTTTTTGACGGGGGGCAGGCAGCGGGAGAAGAAGGGAGCGGGTCTACCCAGGGTGAAGGATGCCCCGGATAATGTCACCGGTTTATTCTCTCGCCCAGCTATCCATACCATGATAAGCGCTGCTGGGGCGGTCGCCCGTAGGATGCCGTCGGCGGCACGGCGGAGCGGATGCTGGATAGCCTGGTGCCAGGCGGCTCTATTCGGCGTGTCGGCGCTGGTTATTGTGGCCGAACGGAGCGCTCGTAAGTGGGCATAACATTCCCAGCGCTAGCTGGCTGCTAATTTGCTAGTGCACGAACTGAAACTGGTGCAAACATCCTCGTAAAATCTTGTGTGTGTGTGAGAGAGATAGGCTTTGTTTTCGTTACCTTGTAATGAATGAAAATGCTGTTGCTCAGCCATGATGATGCCTCGGTGCTAGCTAGAACCGTTGTTCACGTTGGACACAATTCAAAAAGGTGATGTTTACTAGATGTTAGCGTAACCCAGGACAAACCTAGCCTAGCTAGTTTTTTGTTTTAATCTATTAGCTACAATTGATCCTAGACAATGGCTAGCACCCTTGGCTCCCCACCTCCAGGGGTCATTCAGCCGGGTACCCCTGCCGAAAATTGTTTACGATAAACTTAACAATAAAAGGCAGTCCTTGATAACCTTCAGAGTTCTCCTGCTACCACCCCTTATATTTTTAAAGTGTTGTATTAGTTATTTTCGGCGTTACTACCATTATTATTGAATCATTGCAATCAACACATATCTGGTCTGTTGAGCATAACACCCAGGTATGATGATTCCCTGACTAAGCAGATCAATGGGACAAGGGCAGGACACAACACAGAGGAGGTGACTGGATGAGTGTGACTTTGCCTTCAGTAGGTATACTGTTCCAACAGATAAAATATCTACTGCTGCTTAGGCTCCATGCTGGAGTCAGTCACAAAAAAAACTAGGTGGTGGTTAAAGCTGATCTATACAATAGAAAGCACTTTTTAATTCTGGTATCTGTCAAGTCAGTATTTGCAGGGTGCAAGAAGTCTTATTTAACTATAATTGTAGACTGACTCTTGTGTCTTCTGAGTGGAGCTTGTATCATCTCAGTAGAACAGCCATATTGGACAGTTCACTTTAGTGAGGTGTATATTCAGCTCTTATCAAATCATCTAACATGTTCTGGGATTTATGTGCCATTTCCCTTAAAAGCTGCATGGTTTCTCCTATACATTTTCTTGGAAATGGGTATAACACACGACCACATAAAATAGAAACACACAGTACTTATAAACACTGTATATATCCTGCATCTTTGTTCTTGTATGTATGTGTTGGTCATGTTCCATGTGTGCGTGTTAGTGATCTACTGTATAGGGTTTTACCTATGGAATGAAGAGACGCAGTGGGCGGGCCTCACTCTCGGCCTCTTTCTTCCGGGGACAGCAGTTCAGTTGCTAAGTGTCAAGTGGTACTATGATGACGGTGATGACAGGCGATGCTACCTCTCTGTCATTCACATACTACACTTGGGAATCTTCAAAAGGTGAGATCTTTGCCCCAACGTAATACAGTATTGACAAATATGCATGTCTGGAAGACACTATCAACCAAATTAGATTTGGGCCATACTCTATAAGCATAATGGGTATCAAAATGCATAGCAAAAATTCTGTTCACCTTACTGTCATTGACACTTCACCAGAGTCTCTGTCTCCCTCTTCTGGCAGGTTATGGGACTGCATGAGGTCTGTGCTGCACATGCAGGACTCTGTGGCTGAGCTTGGGGCTTCTGTCATGCAGCAGGCAGATGTTGCTGCCCTTTGGCTGCTTGAGGCACTTGTCCTCACCCTGCCTCAGAGCCTGCTGCAGGCATATGTTGTAGTGTCCACCGATGTGGGCATTACGTCCCCAGGTATACTGACCTTGACAAAGAATATTGGTTTTGTGTTATGTTTGAGACATGTCATGTTTTAGATTATGCCTCAAAAGGACATACTGTCTTCTTTCATACTTTTCTCAATGTGTTTTTACCCTCAGTTGCTTATTGCTGTGGACTGTGTGTGCTGTCGATTTCCTGGGCCCTGGTGCTGTACAGCCGAGCATGCTGTTTGATCCGACCAGGCCACTTGGCCATGCCGCCGGCTGCCCTGCTGTGCCAGCTGGTGTGGAGGGCAGGCATGCTGGGTGCTAGGGTGACATGCCTCATGTTCTTTGCCAGGGTCTTTAACTGGTGGGTCTGTGGAGTAGCAGGTGAGCAGCAGAAGTAATATTACTTAAATCCTAAGGTTTGACAAATTTTGAAAACTGATGATTGTGTTGAGAGTGTGGTTGTGGCTTCATCTACCATGCTGATGTGACTCTGAGCACTGTATCCCTAGTTGCTCCATGCAAGCCTTCAGGCTTTTTATTCATTATATTTCAGTTAGTAAGTGATATAATGTCATCACAGTGATGCAGCATATCCTCTTATTCCAGTTTTCAGCAGTTCTACTGCATAGGCTTCATGTACTGTATATGGATCTTCTTTTGTGCTGGCAGTTCTTAGTCTATTTTTATTTTGACCTCCAGGTTTCCACTGGCTTACAGCCTCTTTCTGGCTGGTATCACAGCAACCAGACATCTGCACTGGCCCCTGGTGTTGGCGTGCCTTTAATGGCATCATGGGGCTTGTGCACGTCTTCCTCTTCCTCAACGTCAAAGATGGACCATCACGCTTCCGCATGGCCAGTTTTTATGCAGTAAGACGTTTAATGATTTTGGTTTTCCACAACTTGTTTTTCTGTTTGATATTGGTGTATTTTTTTCAGCATGTTGTTCTGTATTCCATGCACAGCTTTGTCTTTTTGACTTACACAAAGGGCAGCAGGCACACACTGATACACACACAAGCAGACACTTTGCATTGTCATCCTCACTTCTGCGTCCTTAGCTTACAGTGACGTAAAGCTGTCTGCAGATGACTGATGATGCAACCTTCTCTCCTCCTTTAGTTCATGCTGGTTGAGAACGCCACTTTGCTGCTGGCCGCCTCTGACTTCCTCAGCGAAGCATCATGGGACAGTCTAACCCTCCCCACCACTGTGCTGTGCAGCTTTCTCCTTGGTGAGTGACCCTTTCTTTCCGTGCTGACTTTGTCTTGTTAAGGAGATACAATATTTTTCTATGCTTCACTACTTTGTTACTTTGTTTGTGTAATAATATGTTTTTTTCTCAGGGCAGAAACTGGTTATTAGTAACCATCAAGGACATAACCAATATTTGGAACTGATATACAGTACATTTGCATTAAAGTTATTTAGAATAACAAAAACTCCAACACACAAACTTTTTAAGCATATTTTTAAAGGCAAAGTTTGCAACATTTTCCTTAGAAAACATTCATAGATTCTTACAATAATAATCCTTCTCAATTGTCACTTCTGACCCTCCGTCAGTGTGTGCTGGTGTATTTACCTGCAGAGACCCTGCCCTCTACCTGTATTTTCTATTTTCCTTTTGTTTTGCTATGTTCAGGATGTTTCTGGGTGTCAACGTTTGGGCAGTGAGTTTGTACTTCCAGCCAATAACAGCATTGTGCCGCATGCGTGGGCAGAAAAATATAAAAACAATGCAACTCAGGGTATCACTCCTCTCTCCGCTCACTCACTTACTGCACAGTTTTGTCTGAAAGACAAAACTCACAAAGCACACACATACACACAGACCTTTCAACCTATTGCTTCCAACAGACCTTTTCGAAGGTGTGGGGGGTTTTATTTGTGTTTTTAGAATATAATCGCTGTGACAGAATACTTTCACTCCTTTTTCCGCGCTATGTCGCTCGCTCTCTCCATTCAGTCTATTGCTCGTTTGCCTACCACCCTCGGCCCCTCGTTCACTGAGTGAAGAGGAAGGGCAAAGTTTGAACAGTTCTGTTTATAAACACAAGCGAGAAATGTTACATACTTTGCCTTTAAAAGAGAACGTTCCATTATTATCTTTAAACAAGCTAACTAACTGAAGATTTAAATACATGAATAACAACATAGTTCCCCAATGTTTTATGAAGTAAATAAAATAAAAATGGGTAAAACCTAATTTCTTGATGAAATTTCAGTCTTTCGTTATGTGCTCCCTAATGAAATGGCTTCTGTTCATCATAAGTTGCAGAGACTTAATTGAAGCCACGCTCACTCAGAACAGACAAGGGTGGTTATTTATAATAATTTAAAAAATAATGCTACCAATAGTCATGAAAGTGCTGAATATCTGATCTGATAATTGACCAGGCCAATAACCACTAGTCCTAAGTTCAACTGAGGCCTTCAGTAATCTACAGATTAGAACTATGTAGTTATATTTATTGAATCATTGCCTCTTATTTGGTGCAATATAAAACCACGAGGAGTAAACTTTTGTCTCTGTCTGGACTTCTCAGGTGCTACCTCTCTTGTCCTTTACTACCGGTTCCTCCACCCCAAGTCAACAGAGATCTCCCAGGGCTCACACCATAACCACATGGGCAGCACTTGTATAGAACAAGGGGAGTCCTCCTTCTCCCTCGGAGACAAAAGTCTACCAGCTCCCTCCATTCAAAACCACGGCAGCTTCTCCCTCTCAGGTGTAGCTGGTTCTTTGCTGGAGCACCCAGGAACCTGTGGCGGCAGACCGAACAGCTCCTGTCCTTGCTATCATCACCACTGGCTTCTGATCCGACTGGCCCTTAAAACTGGAGACCTGGGTAAAATCAACAGGGCGTATGGGGCAGGTGGAGCAGCAGCCATATTGGACATGGAGGAATACAACCAAGAGTTTAAGAGTAATGAAGGTATGACTATCACAGCAGGAGGCAGCTGTGAGGGAGTCTCCACATCTGACTCTCAGGGGAAGGGCCTTGCACCCCTCTCAGACTGCAAAGATGAGTTCCAAAGTGTGAGTGAACCCACTTCAACGGAGCAACCAGGAGAAGAAGATGACAGTCTGGAGATGGAGAGCCCTCTGGAGTCACCCACATCAGATTTCAAACGTAGCTCGCCGGAGGGCAAGTCTGTATTTGGAGACAGCCCGGAGCCGTATTTCTGCCCTACAGAGTCAAGTTCAACCCTGTATTTCAGTGCTGATCCTCAATCTCCCAGCAGCGCAAGTAACCCCCGTTTGGATCGGGACATTGGGGGCTTGGAACAGGGTGTGCGCCTCAACTCCATCCCTAGTGATCCAGCACTTCACAGAGATGTCCGTGGGCTCATGGGCCGGGTTGGGCCACGTTGCACTTCCACTCCTAAATTAGACTCTGGAGTACTGGATTCCTCATCTAGTGTTCCTCATCTCACAGGTCCCCGGAGGCAGCTCATAATGTCCAGAAGAGATGAAGATGATAACTTCTAGCTTTCTCATGATAGAATCAGGGAAAGAGTAACAGCAGCTTATCCAAAATTTAAGCAGTACACCAGCTTTTCTATCTGGTTTTTGTTGTAGGAGAAACTGGCAGATATTTCACTTCAAGAGTCTTAATATTTAGTACACTGTGGGGCATATGCTAAGCTATCCTGTACTCTAATTATAAAGTATTTTAAAAGCACTATGTTGCTCAAATGCTGGACACACTGAGGTGAAACCTGGCATAAAGAGGATAATTAAAGACCACAAAGTGGTATATGGAGCTCAGACACACCTACTACCTAATGTTTAAAACATGTATTCAGTTAGTTGTTTTAGTAGCAGTAATTTAAAGGATATACTGTGCAAAACTGGGACTGCCAGATTGTACTTACATATTAATGAAGCAGTCATGAGTTATATCAAGAAACATCATAAGGTATATGCAGCTGCTTTGTAATCTCTAAAGAAATGTGATCTTTTTAACATTATGCACTTTACTTAAGTGCATAATAAAAGCACTTAAGTGAAGAGAGGAATTATTCCATGATCTAATGGGACAGGAGTGTCTGACTTCAGAAATGTTATCATTTTCCAGAGCGAGCCAGAGCTCTGCTGGCTTTTTAAAAGCACAAGTATGTACTATACGTCTCTTGCTGTGATTTTTTTGGTTATTCATATTAAGGAATAATATGCTGTATTTTTTGTATAATCATGACTGGCATTGCATTAAGCAAAGCTAGTGTGTAAACTTGGCAGACTGTTTTGATGTTTTTACATGTTGACCATGTAATTGTTGAAATGTTTCTGTCTCAGGCACTGACAGCTTTCAAATGTCAGTTGTGAAAATGAAAAGATGCAAATTAAGTACTTGTATTTTTGATTTTTTTATGTGCTCTGATTGCTCTTTGTAAGGGACATTATTCATTACTGTTCACTTAAGGGATGAAATTCATAAACAAATAAGTGGAACTGTACTGGATTTTTCTTTTGCATCCAGGCGACTGCCTATATGACATTTTGATCTGTGAAGTGTAAGGCCACTGGTGGCTTCAAACAAGCAATAAACCGCCTACATATTGTTTCGGTGTGATTGGAGTAAAATATTTGTAATTATTCAAACTGCAATCTGTGTTTCTATACTTTAGGCAAATGTAGCTGTACCTTCAAGCTGCGTGTTCGCTCAGGTTAAAATGGTCTTTTGTCAGACTGGATGTGTAAATGCCTCAAAGAAGGTATTTATGGCACTCGCCCTTTAAGAGGGAGCGCATGCGCAGACCAGTTAGAAAGTTAACTCCTGAACTTCGTAGTCAGAAAAATTCTGATTTATAAAATAGAAGGGAAAACACTTTCTTGTTAACATGGCATTTCGCCGAAGAAACAAGAGTTACCCTTTCTTCAGCCAGGAATTCCTAATTCAAAACCATGCCGACATCGTCTTCAGTTTGGTGATTTTCATTTTGATTGGATTGATGTTTGAGGTGAGATGAACTCAGATTCTCTTTTCTTCCCTCGTCTCAGCTGTTTTAAGATGGCAAGCCCGCTGCACATTCAGTGATGTAATTTAGTGCGAAAATGAATTTGTTCAGCCGAAGTGATTTCCCTTTGAAAAGAAAAACCGCTTGTTGAAGCACATCTGTACCATCTAGTGTTATCAGTTCCGCGGATATGGTGGCGACTTGCAGCAAGAACTACAACTTTTGTAGTGAATTTCATTCCTTTGCGAGTCAAAGTATAGCGGCACTTTACTCGGGTTAACACGAAGAGGTACAACTAAAATCGCGGAATATGAACTGCAACTTAACAGTTTTATTGTTAGCTTAGTGTACGTTTGGTGTCTTGCTCTTCGGATTTGAACTCCAAAGTGGGTATCTTTTAAACGTGGTACACTTGAAAACTCTTCTGGTGGTAGACACTGGGGGCGAGTCAAATCATACACGTTGAACTTCTTTAGCCAAATAATTGTTATATTTTACCCTCTGACAATGTCTTGTTCCAGTTTCCAGTAAATACAATCCGCTGCAACATTGAGTGTTCAAGATTTGTCAGTTAGCGATTTAAGACATTAAGCAAAAAGTTTTGGCGTTCAAATTAAAAGCATCACGGTTGTGTCGTAATTACTTCTAGCGTGCGTCCATCATTACTGGTTTTATTTTGAAAATTGAAAACGGAAGCTACGTGACTTTTCGTCTGGTGCTTTACGTCGGTAGTTAACTGCCACGTCTCAATCTTTGAACCGTTGCTGCTGGCTGCTGTGGTCTCAGCTGCTCTAAAGACCTGCAGGGATTTTGCCGCTGGCATGTAACTGAATTAATTAGGTGCTATATTAATGTTAACAGTTTCCCCAATGTCCGGACATGCCAGGCCGTTGCACTGGCATTTCAATCCGGAACCCTGCTTGTGGTCACACAGCTGGCCGTGTTTTAAAAAAAAAAAAAAAAAAAAAAAAAAAAAAAAAAAAAAACGAATTAGGGGATTTCCTTCATTTTTCTCATTTCGGAAAAAGCGAACAACAATGACATAGTTCTTAAATCGAGTCTTGTAGTCGGGGTTTTGGCGTTGACAGGTTACCTGTGACATTGGCGGACAAGGAGTAACTGGTGCTGGGTGCACTCCGATGTCCAACTAACTGGGTCCCTTATGAGGTATCTAAGTCAAGGTAACAGCTTTGTACCGCATCACATCGTGCTTAGGTTCCTTAGAACAAAATCTTATCTCTACAGTGGTTCCCAATCTAAGGTTAAGACGTTCACGTTAATAGGTGGCGTCAAAAGTTTTACAGGGTGGGCTGATAATGTTTCTGAGACACAAAATACAGCCTATTTTTTGACACAATCTTTGTAAATAATACTTATTGAGGACAAAAAAAAAAACAGGCAGTTCTTGAAAACCACTTCTCCTATGAGAAAGAAAAAAAACAAACAACTCAAATGTAACAATCTAAGAAGTGAAAGTCCTTATATGATTCATAAACTTACGCTGCCCGCAGAAACGGTTGCAAGTTGATATTGTCTCATTTTGAGAGGTCACGAAAAGGCCACAAAGGTTGTGGACCCTCTACTTCAATCCGTATCTCAGCGGAGATGCTTCACATGCATTTATTTGGGAGCATCCCAGGTCAGTGCAAGTCTTGTCACGCTAGAGAGTTTTCTAGCAGCACACCCTAGCAAATATCGCTCCCAGCAGTCAAGTACAGTGCCAAGGGGGGGTGGGGGTGAGTGACTGACAGTCTTACAAACACTTTTATATATTCTGAAAAGTTTGGATTCCGTCTCCCTCCTACTCACTCACAAACCACATCACACGCCTACATGCATACTTGTGACTGGCTTCTTTAGGATGCATTCAGATGGGTTTATTGAAGTATGTTGCTAATTACCATCTCCTCTAATTTCCAGGCAACAGCCAAGACGGCCATACTGTTCATTCAGCCTCAGTACAATGTCACCACACTATCACCAGGTACGCATGTGCACTGCAAAAGACATGTTATTTCACCGTGTCTCGTTTCCATTTGACTCTTGAGCTTTTCGCAGTTTGACCCTTCACGGTATTGTTAACGTCGGTGAGCTGCGATTACAAAAGGCAGTTTATTTTAACACACCTCTGATTGCAAACACGCTGCATGCGTTTCGCCCTTCTTCTGTGTGCTTAGAGGGAGAGGTGACGCTGTACCATTACGGATGGAAGGACTGCGCTACCATCCTCTTCTATTTTTTCATCGTCATCATCCTCCATGCAGTAGTGCAGGAGTATCTTCTGGATGTAAGTACTTCATCAGTCTGACCCAGCGCATCGGTGTATCACGCCAGTCAGCAACGAAGAGAGACGTCCTTTTTTGCTGAAATGACGGATCTGAAAGCGAATATCCAATCAATTTTACAACTGCATTGTTAGAACCATATTACAGTTAAGTCCAAAGACAAGAGAAAACAATGCAAATAGATTTCCTGGTAACCAAATCACGAAAAAAAAAAGAATATTCATTTTCTCATTCTTTAATACCTTCATAGTGTTTCTGGAAAATTACTCAGTAATCTGACACAAAATAAAGTCTCAATAACAGAACTGCTCAGTTAAAACCAAAGTGAATATTCATTCTTTAATGGTATAGTATTGGTAATTTTGGAAGCATTGTGTAATTGAATACTATTCACACAAATTTCCCATTTTACATGCTCAGCTGACCTACAGTGGACATTGTTACATTATATTTAATTTTGAAACAGATCATTGCAACTGAACTTCCGTGGCATTGACAGGGATATTCTATTTGTACTATGGAAACAGAACGTGACCATCGTCTTTATTATCATTTAGATGTTGATAACCTGTTTAGGCGGTCATCAACCCGTAAGTTACTTTGAATAACTTGTCTTTTTCAATCCCTGTACCATTCCCACGGTAACACCAGAGTGTGTTATTTATATACGAGGTTATGAAGTTACATACCGTATCTTGAAACCAGGATATGAGAAGTTTATTTTCTATGATGTTTGCACCCAAATGCAAATTTTTGGTGCTTAAAATGACCTGTTAAAGTTGAGCAGTTTTGAGTCATAGCACATTAAGAAAACAGGACCGCAGTATTTAAGCTCTAGAGACTTAAATCATACTGAAAACTGGTTGACGTTGCTTCGGTACTCTTTGAATAGAGTTGTGGAGACAGGAAGAGAGAGAAACATTTGATCCATTTGAAAGTATGAGCTCTTGTGTCATTGTTTAGAAATAGGCCAGCGAGGAGGAATGAGGTTTTATTTTAGCACAATCACTGTGGCTTCCAAAGTGTCTTGAAAGAAATACTACTTGAGAGCAGTTTTTTCAGTAAAAGCCAGAAATAGTACCTGCTGTCTTTTCTTGGCTTAGTTATTTGCCTTACCGTGACACTTCCTTGTGCATGACAATGACGACAGTGAGTCAACATGCCACGCGTAATGACTGCATGCTGCGTTCTCATGATCTGTTGTATTGTTATCTTTGCAGAAAGTGAACAGACGCCTACATCTCTCCAAGAGCAAGAATACCAAATTTAATGAGTCGGGTCAACTGTGTGTGTTTCACTTGGTTTCTAGTGTGTGGAGCTTCTACATCCTCATAACGGTGTGTGACATTTAACTTTAATAAACTATTCAGTGACAGCTGCAAGAAATGCCACATACAGTATCTTCTTAAAAAAACTTTCAAGGATAGCTTATGTATTTCCTCTGTGGTCTTTTGACAAAACACAGACACACTTCCAGATACTTATGACCAACACTATCAAATAGTTTTTATTTAGTTATTTCTTTCTGTCCTCTCCCAGGAAGGATATCTCCTGCATCCCAGCAGCCTTTGGGAGAACTATCCCCATGTACACCTCAGGTACGACTGTCGATTGTGTATCCATTAGAATATTTTATCCTTGGTATCGGTGCAAGGTTTTGGAGCCATTCTGGGCTGATACCAACATGCTGGTGCTGATGTTATTTCAAATCATACAAATCCGCGAAACAACCCACAAGCAACAACATAATAAAACAGGGCTCCATCATTAATGGATC
>JAPQRN010000017.1:19635920-19657964 GCA_037367275.1 Coranthus polyacanthus
TATTTCAAATCATACAAATCCGCGAAACAACCCACAAGCAACAACATAATAAAACAGGGCTCCATCATTAATGGATCTGCCGATTATTTCGTCAGTTAATATATTTTATTGTTTGGTTTGTAAAATGCCAGAAACGGTGTGGGAAAAATGTAAAAGTCAAAAAAATCACAACCAAACGCATGTAAACGCCATACTTTTTGCATCTAACAAATACTGCGGAATGGTATCCGACTTTTTGTGGCAGCAGAGGACTGCGTTGCACTGACTCTGTCCACTTCTGCTCCAGGTTTCAGGTGAAGTTTTTCTACCTCACTCAGCTGGCCTACTGGCTGCATGCCTTGCCGGAGCTCTACTTTCAGAAAGTACGCAAGGTCAGTAACGAGACCATGGGAACTGGAGGAGCCCTAGAGTGAGACTAGATAAGCCGTGTTTGTGTGCACGTGTGTGTGTTTTACATGCACTGTATCTGCATTAGATTTGAGCGTAAGACAGAACAAACGGTTCCAGGATTTGAAAATCTGATTCCTTTCCAAATAAAGGCTGTTTGTTTTTCAGGAGGAGATCCCTCGTCAGCTCCAGTACATCTGCCTGTATCTTCTACACATCGCTGCAGCCTACTTGTTAAAGTAAGGATCCAGCAGAAGGACATCACATGCAAATTCAAAGGCTTGTAAAAAAAAAAAAAAAAAAAAATGTACACGACTAGTGAGAAATAAACAACATAAATAGTCATGGTTCAGAGTTTAAAGTTATAGTTTGAACCATTAATGAGTTAATTATTTTGACATGTATTTCTCTGCAGCTGCAATAATCATCTAATTTTGCTGCAATATGGTAATATCGTTGCTCTTTTAAAATAATGCAGATGCGTAGTTGTTACCTAACCTGTCACCTCCGACCCTCTGCTTCTTTCTCCTTTCCTGTGTAGTTTGAGTCGTGTAGGTCTGGTACTCCTCTTCCTCCAGTATGTGTCAGAGCTGGGTTTCCATATTGCCAGACTATTCTATTTTACTGATGAGAGCCACCAGAAAATGTAAGTCACCTGATTTAAAGTTGTTGTTTTTTTTATCAGAAATAGTGTAGGCCATAAACCCAATTCTTCAGTGTCCTGATGGCTTTCCGGCTTTGTTTGGTTTGGTGATCACTAGCTGAAGTTGATAGTCCCAGCGTCTTTTTTCGTATCAACCTCATCTTGACTGTGTGTCGTGCGTCAGGTTTGACCTGTGGGCGGTCAGCTTTGTGTTTACAAGGATGGCTACTCTGACCCTGATGTTCCTGGCGGTGGGGTTTGGTTTGGCTCGCGCTGAGAACCAGGGGCTTGACTGGGAAATGGGCAACTTCAACACTGTACTGATAAGGTAAGGCTTTACCTGTGCATGCAGACAACAATGTGAGCAATGTCCAAAATCAGTGGATAATGATTTATTTTGTAGCACTGCTGTTACTTTTTACAGCTACTTGTTAAAATGCACTTTGTGCCCATAAAAAGAACTATTAAATCCTGTTGACGTTTTAAAGTTTTGTGGTTTTACAACATAAATTCACAGTGAACGTCTGCTAGAAAAGGCATTTAAATACAGTGTGAAAACGATTAAAATGACAATGCGACAGAATCATAATTCCTTATCATCTGCTAGAGCAATCTGCCTAGTAAGCATGTGTATCCAGGATATCGCTGAACTGTGACCTAATTTCTGACTTAATTTCAATGTCATCGTTTGTGACAGTGGCAGACTGTTATTTGTATTGAAATGCAAGCCAAAGAAACTACAATAACAAGAGAAAAAAATCGCATTTTCAAGGGAACGTTGGGCAAAAATAAATGTCAGTCCCTAAGAAATTAAATAGATATTCTACAAACTTCCTTAAACAAGATGCACCAGAGCCAATAAGTAATTTCTTTCACTGGGCACATTAATATAAAATACCAGTCCTGAGACACAATTGGACACAGTGTTAAGACTAATTTTCCTGCCTTGGGCCCCTTTAGGATGATTGTTCTACTGCTGGTATGTTTGACCCAGTCTTGGCTACTCTGGAAGTTTATCCGCTTCCAGCTGAGGCGCTGGAGGGAGTTCAGACATGAACAGGCTGTGCGCAAGAAGGCTGCCACAAAGCAACCCCTACGGCCACTGAAGAGAGACTCACGTGAGTATAAACACCTACTTAAGCATATTTCATAGTACACCATGTCATCTCGAATTAAATAGCAACAGGGGAGTCCGATTTTTTTTTTTTTCTTTTCCCCAAAGCTATATTTATAATAATCATCTTCAATGTGACCAGTCATGACTTGTTACTTTAAATACTACAATAATATCCCATGTCATCCCTTGTGTTTTTATTTGCCCTGATTTACTGAACGTCTGATATGTCCTGCCTTAGCAAAAAATCCTGACCTCTCATCTCTGTCTCCCACTTCTAGTCGGACACCATGAAAACGGAGTTCTTAAAGCTGAGAATGGAGCCTCTCCTCGGACCAGAAAACTCAAGTCCCCCTAAGAAAACACACTAACTGGCCTGAACAGTGACCTTAGCCAGAGCTAAGGTTTCTCATCAGCACAACAGGGAAGCTTTCGACCACTGGCCACCAAGCTTCTGGTTGAGTATGTCCTGAGATGTTACAGGGACTCAGTCGCCACAGACTTAGGCTTGAATGCTGGAAATTGAAATCCAAGGAAATCCCTTGAGCCCAACAGACATTTACTCCTCTCATCATATCAGTATTTTTTATACATCCACGCAGCCAGCTATCCCACCCTAAGGAGCACCATTGTTTGCAGAATGATTATGATGTAAAGTGAACACAGTATGTGGCACACATGATTCTGTGTGTGTGTGCATGTTGAATGTGTTGATGCATATCCTCATACATAAGTACTGTACTGGTTGTAATGTCGTCTGGTGTTGCAGCTGTTTTCAGCTTTTGCCATTGAGCCGGCTTTGCTTTTTTTTTCTGCTCCGGTCCATTGGAGCAGAAAAATGTTACTGATGACATGGTAAGATATGAGCTTACTGTATGCTGGCCTGAACCTTATCCCTAACAATGTCAGGGAAGGAATTAGGCCAACCCTTAGAGCGGTCACTTTGTTTCCTCCCAATGATTCATGTCTGTCTAAAATCCTTTTAATTTTTCACTGGTTATAATTGATTATAATTGATTATACACTTCAAGCATGTATGTTGGATATTACCGCATGCCATTCCATTTTTTCTTTTCTTTTTAATTGTTTTGTTAATTTCTTTATTAAATAAGGCAATTTTCTGAAATGCTGTGGACTTTTTTGTTGGTTATAAGAGGAATTGGGTTTCTCTATTTTCTTCACATCATTCTCTTTATGAAATAATCTACTAGCTAGTTCCTGCTGTCTCAGGAATAAGGGCTTTGCAGGCAGCCAAACTCTGGGCTTATGAGCATTATTAGTGAAGGTATTTTGAGGTCAACCACACCAACACAAACATTAGTTGTATTTCATGGCTCTCCAGGAGCCGTCAGATCCCAGCAAACAAATCACCTTATCTTCCAGTGTTTATTTATTACAGCAAGATACACTGCAAAAGCTTTAATTCACATTCTTGTGTCCATTTTGTGTCAGATTCATTGTAGGCGTCAAAGACGTTTCCAGCTTTACACTGACATCATGAAGATGGCTCTGCTACATAGTCTTCACCTGATAGAGAAAAAGAAAAAAAACATTAAAATGACCTTTTGCAAACCTTTATTGACTGACAAGTTTAGATGAGCCTGTTTTTCTAATTAGCTGATTGGATTTTACCGTTTTGCTCATTATTTGCTCTCCCCACACCCAGCTTCTTCCGCACAGACTCCAGCGTGTGAGAAGGGATCTGGCTTGAGATGGACTCCAGGTATGTAAGCACGTACTGGTCAGCATCGGTCAACACAAAACGATGGCTGAAAACTAAAGCAGAGAGGGTGGACAAGGATACCACAAACAAGACTGTTTTCCAATGACATACTACTGGAAAAAAATTCATCATGGGAGAGTCAGGATCAACTTCAGAAGGGCGCCCTAAAAGGGCATTCGCATGCCACTTGAAAGATGTAGCTTTTGTTTGGATGGGGTTGAGTTTGTATGTCTAACTAAAATAAACAATCTTCATATCACTGATTTTTTTGTGGAGAAAAATGCAGTAGTCTGCCAGTTTGGAAACTTACAATAACACAACAATCAGGAGTGCACAACCTTACCCTCCACAGTGGATCCAATAGCAAAGTCTGCAGGTGAGTAGAACTCAGGATGATCCACAGTAGAGCCTGGCTTAGGGATCCGTGTCTTTTCAAGGAACTTTCCACCAATGATGCCAGAGTTGCGTGTCGGCTTCTCATAAATACTGATCATGTCATTGGCAAGAAAGTAGGACAGTACAAAACGTCTGCTTTGATCTTCAGATAACTGGGAGTCCTAGGATGTGAGTATACAGTGCAACAAAGTAGATGCGTTATTAATTTAAGTTGTTCTACAGCAAATAAACAGTTTCTTGCTCTCGGTTAGAGTGAAGAATGACAAGCCAGCGCTAATGCTTTACTTTATATGCTTTGCAATATTTTGTTAGAGCATAAAGTACAAACAACCAAGGAACACCGGTAGTCATTTACCAGCTTCGGTCCAACAGGCAGCACAAATACATACTCAAATGTTTTCTCACCAGCCTTGCACTGTAGCGCAACACTTTGTGGTGGTTCTCCAGCAGATTTAGCACATTCTTTTTCGGAGGCACCAGTATGAAGGACAAACAATTCTGGAGAGAGTCTTCAAGTGACCCAAAACCATTGTAGGGAGGAAATTCCTGTAAAAATAGATCATATGATCATGGATGAGAAAAAATAACACATAAACCCACAACCCTTACCCTTACAGCACATATATAGTTAGATATAGTATTATTTTTAAAACTAAAGGCAAAAAAAATAAACCTAGTGCAATTTTGGACACTCACAAACCATATGACAATATGAATAATTTTGGTAACTCTTCTGTTTAAAGCTTCCACATTTATTCCACATTTTCTCACCTTTCCTACATGATGCATGCCAGCTTTCTTTGGTATCTCTATGGTTTTCATCTCCATATTTGGGTGGTTCTTCTCATAATATTCTTTAGTGAAGGCATCGCAGTCACAGAGTTGGAAGCGATGGCCAAGAAGCGTCATTGTTTGACCGACCTGGAAGTCTTTAGGGGAGTAGTATTCATCCACTTCCTCTTTTGAAACCTCCAGCACACAGACGGGAAATGACTCTGCTAAGAAATAAGTAATGTTATGCAGCAGTTAATTAGGACAATGTATTATTATAGAGAATGTATAATCTATCATTGTGTTTAACTGTGATTTAAGTTACTTTTATTCTTTTTGTGCATACTTTGTCAACCACTTGCTCTTTATGTCGCCTCTCTGCGTGTCATTTTTCTTTTATAAATCCCTTTCTTTGGTCTCTGTCATTTTGAAACCAGTGCATCTTGCTCTGATGGATCAGAAACAAAAAAAAAACTGCTATCTCACCAGACTCTGGTTTGCTTTTCTTGGGCAGCCTCCGTCTGCTCATCATGACAGGGAAGGGAAGCCGTCCATTGTTGGGTTCATGAACCTCTCTGATCTCCACTGTGTCGTCCACCAGGTAATAATGGATGGTCACAGGTCTGGTTTCCGCATGCAGAGAGTCAGAATCATCCCACAGGCCAAAGAAGCGCAGAACCTGATGAGGAAAGGGAACAGGGTCTCAGGGTACCAACATCTAATGAAACTACTGACATCAAATCATGTTATCATGTCTTCTATAACATTAACAGTGTTGTTATATGCATTTAGATGAATAAGTTTTAAGATTTAAATCCAATCAATTTGCAAATAACCTAGTGCTCTAAAAGGAACAACCTAGCTTCAACCTTTAATTTCAGAAAATCACAACAAGTAAAATCATATGGTTTTAGCTAAGCAAGGTGACCAAGTTGTTCCCACAGATACATAACATCCATATTGGTACAGGTGTTATGCATGGTTTCTCTTAGATTGTATTCACATTCACAAGTTATTTCACTTATTTAGGTGAAAAGTGAAATAACTTATAATATTATATAATATATATAGTTTTTTGTAAGTATTATAATACTTACAAAAAACATTATTATAAGTATAAAAATCAGCACAAGCAGATCACTTTTATTATATAATAGCTTGTAAAGAAGATGATTTCCTGTTATAGTGATAGCTTTCCAGATTAGGGTTTTATATTTTTTACCTATTGAGTTTTGAATTCCCTCTTACCTTGCGGTCCATAGTGAGGAACTGGTGCATGCTGTCGAATTCAGAGGGTGTTGTGTGAGATGGCTGAGGTTTTTTGCGACGTTTAATGTAAGGATCCACTGGCACCGGCTCAGGTTCATTTAGAATTATGCCCTCACTTTCCATGAACTTCTGTATGCAAAGAATAAGATGGACACTGACAGAGTGTACTTACAACAACAGAAGATGTAAGATTACTGCAAACTCAAATGAGGTGTAGACATATTTTTTAGGACAGACACACAGGGAAAATAATATGGATATGGACACACTGCACAGGTGAATGTTGTACCTTTGTAAAATCATCACACTGTGTGATGTGGTACTTGACGCTATACACCTCCAGGTCAACACCAAGGTTGAGGTCTGTCCACTGGTAATGTGCTCCCTGCTCATTCTTGGGCAGACGCTGGCGTTTGATCCGCTTTCCCTGCGGTATCCCAGAATTCTCCACTGCTGGCTCGACGATGCACATGGTGTCATCCTCGAGAAAGTAGTGAATGATCACAGGACGTACACGGTACTCCTCATCAGGGGAATACAGAATCTCCTCCTCAAAGTACGCATAGAAACGCAGCACCTACAATGCAAAAAGTAAGTGAAGAAGAGAAAAACAGGAAATTATTTGGACAGCTGATTAAACGGCCACAAAAATGTTGAAATGTTTTTACATGTTTCACAGTACCTTCTTGTCAAGGGCCACGTGAGCTGGGACGAAAACTTCCAATTGGCTGTTGTCAGAGGAGTCATAAGTAACATCCGGCCTCTCAAGGGACAAGTCACTAATTTTCTGCTCAATCAATTGCTCTGACACAAGAGGATCCTGTCCAATGCCTACAGTGGGGCGATGAGACAGAGCATAACCATTCTTATAGGCCAGTGTCTGGGGCCGATGGAAGGCTGACTTCTGAAGAGACAGAGAGTCACAGAGGAGGCAACAGCTATGATGAATCACATTACAGACGTACATTTATGTAAAATAAATACAAGCAACTCTGATGCGATGTGCATAGTACACAAATTATGATGTGAGCGTAAAGATCATTTCACTTTTTACTCCATTCTAATTGCCACTTTACTTACCACTCAAACGTTGAATGGGCTACTTTGAATTTACTTGAGAATTTTAAGCTACCAAGTCACCAACTAGTTCAGTCAGGCATCCTAGACCAAGTCTGGGTAGCAGTGTTCAACCTACGACCCTATTATGTGACTGGAGGAATGCAGGAATTCCTTCTCAAATTAATTAACAATCATTATATTACACAACGTAAATAGGTCTTGCGGCTAGGCTAAAGCTAATTCATGCTAATATACTGTAGGTTAAGTCAAAGGTTAAAAACTTAGCTTTATGTAACTACCGGTACATAAAGATGAATTTCTTACCGTTACATCCCGAAAAGTGTATCCTGGTAAAAATGGTAGACCGTGGCTGTTCCAGTTCCAAGACATTGTTATTCGTTTGGAGTGAATTATCCGAGACAGTTTGTGGATTAAGGTTTTAGGTTTTGTTAGCCTTTAGCTACAGGACAGCCCCACCGTACCGTGGTAAGTTTGGAGGTATCCATGGAAACGGCACGACAGCAACAATTCAGAAGGAAAAAAAAAGAAATCAATAACAAAGAAATCAGTCATTGATTTTTAATTAAAAGACGTAAAAATCAACGACGGATATTTCAGTCGATTAAAAAAATATGGAAATTATGCTGGAACATATTAGCACATTTAATATGACGTTACCTTGCAAAGCCACGTTTCTCAAAAATACTTTTTTTGACGTTTGTGACGTTCTACAAATCCTAAAATTAATCCTAGTAGTCAGGTCTGAAAAAGACTTATCTTAGCCATAAATGATATTACATTTAGGTGACTCTTAAAATGACAGCAAACTAATCAGCCCCAATTCTACCACCAGGGGGCGTGCAAGAATAACACAACCCAGAAGATCTGCGTCGGCCTATATGTCATGGTGACAGACGCAGCGTGTGTGGCTTATGATTACTCAATTTATATGTAGTAAATTAAATTACCACGAGAAGCGAGCAGCTCCTTTATGTATAATTGTGGATGTCATAATATAGTGAAAGTACTGTGCATAACACTGGAAGTGCCATAAGAAATGCATCACAGAATTTTAGAAGGAAATGTGTAAGATTTCATTTAAAAGGCAGATTGTTTGTTTATTTTGTTTATTCCAAGCACAGGAGTCATATTTTGGTTCTCACTGTACCAGCTATTGGCACATTTTAATCCCATTCAAATTTAAACATTTTTTTAAATAAAAACTTATATCTAGTGTGGATGACGCTAGTATGTACTCTCAGTTAAACTCTCAGTCAGGAAAATACCAAGCTTTTAATGAAAACTAGAATTCTTTCTTTGCTTGAATCCAGAGCAGCGCAAACAGAACTGGACTGACAATAGCTTATATTATTACATGGCAACATGACATAAGAGATGTAGGTTGCATGTTCATTGTGAACATTTTTGCAATGCTGGTTCCTTCTTCAGATGGCTATGAGCAGCATCACCACAAGCATCTGTTTGGCGTCGAAGAGCATAGTTCATACAAGACCTGTATTGCAGCTTTCCATTAGGGCATTACTAACAGTGAGGACCACGTAACATGACATTTATGACATTGACATTTACATCTGATGACATAGCAAGTGCAATGTTCAAAAACATTCAGATTTTACACATGTTCCACTTCAGCAAAGCAACAATAACCGCAAAAGGAATACATGCATGATCAGATTAAACTGTATTTCTCATTAGTGGATCATTTGACCTGTTATTGAGTGAAACACCAGCTGCATTCTTAACAGTGACTCAGTATAGCTAGAAAAGGCACTGCACTGTGAATTAAACATGTACTGTATCAAAAATAAGGTTAAAATCGCTAAACCTCTTTGAGGCTCTTTATATGATATCTCTAATTCTTTTCTTTAAATGCTGACATAGCTGTTAAAATGGGCTGATCCCCTTCTTAGGAAGCAAATACATCAACCAAACACAAAAACACTAGGATTGCATCCCTGAGGTGCCAGACAACCTTCGCCAAGTATAAAAATATCTCATAATAAACCATACTTGAGAACAAAAATACACAACATCAATAAACTATTAAATATTATAAAATAGATTTTATAAGGGTTGAGATGAATTCCCCAAAAATATTTTTTGGTTTTTACAAAGTTCAAAAGGCAGCATGGTTATGCACTGTGGAAAGATTGTCTCACATAGTCCAACGGTCCAGGACACTTGTTTATTTCTTTATGCCATCCCTCATTTAAGTCCCCACTTGAATACTGGAGGGTACTGAACATAAAGCACCAAGTGTCACAGTCTGTTGCAGCTGCCTCGTGTTCTGTATAAAACAGATCCATGTGAGGCCTTGGTCCTTCAGTCACCATGTAGTCTCTGCAGCCCTGTGTGTGTGTCTAAGGCAGCTAACCCATAAATCCACACTTCAAAAAGGCCTGCTGAGGTCACAGACAAGGCAGCACAGCAAATGGCCTTTCACCCCTCTCTTCCGGCAGTAAGAGCCGGCTAAGAGGTGAGCTTACCATGCAGCGTGGAAGCTTATTCTTTTACTCAATGGGGTATAGCTTATGATACCCAGAGGACAATGCAAACCAGTAGAGAGAGAGAGAGAGAGAGACTGCTTTCATCCCAAGTCTGCAATACCTTCCACTGTTCTCATCAGTAAGTCAGAGTGGTCCACAGTCGCTTTTGCGTGCTTGCATATAAAGCTTCATCTAGGCTTTGTCAATTGCCCATTTCAACCCAAGTGCGTCTTAGATTTTGTTCAAGTCAAAGTAGCCTTTTAGCAGCCCTCAGTAATATCGATTGAGGCTCCGAGTCCCGGGGATGTCAGGCTGCCCGTTCATCCAAATCTCTCGGATGATTCTCTCCCTCTCCTCAAGCCTCTGCGCTCTTTCCAACTCTTCCGCCGATGTGAACACGTTCATGTTAAGCGTGCGCTCGAACCGCCTGTGCCGCCTCGCGGACAGGTCTGAGGTGGTGTCCCAGTCCGAGTCCGAGTCACTGGAATCGGACGACGAGTCAGCAGGGCGGGGCCGTTTCTTGGCAGGAGGCCGCTGGCGAGGCTGGCAGTCGGTGCGGCAGGAAATCTGGACCACAAGGGCAAAGAGGGTGAGGAAGAGCCCCAAACACACACCGCAGACGAAGAAGAGCGCTGCCCTCTCAGGATGGTCTATTATAAGTGAAAAAGACAGAAAACAAGTAGGTGAGACAGGTGAAAAAACAGCAATTTAATTTCTTATGGATAGGATAAACATTTATTTAAATCATTTTAAACCTTTAAATCTCCTTATTTATAAATCTCTTTTAAAATCTTTCGTGCGCAAAGTAATTTTTTTTAGCTGCTGAACCTACACTTCACGGCACCCTCACTTTAATGACCACTGACAACAGACTTCTTCTCAACCTTGGTTTATTCATTGGTATATAGAAATAATGTCTTACTAATTCTATTCCGCAGTATTTCTCCTTTCTCTTCATCCTGATAGATTCGTCGCTCTAGGCCCTGGTTACTGCGCCAACAATGAAACCTCAATGTGGATGAGACTGAGCTGCTTTTACTCTAGTGTGTATTTTCTAAACTTTTACTGAGACAGCAAATATGTGGGCAAGAAAAGAGGAAAGACCCAAACTATTCCAGTTTGTGTTTTAGCAGCTGGCTGGAGCAGGTGACTGACAGTGTGTGTTGTTTTCCGTGTTGCAGTTATCTCCTCTTAACATCTGCATTCCTCTGGCCCACATTTACTCACCTCTCAGTTCCAGGAAAGTGGACAAGGGGGATTTTACCCAAAGGAAACGGTACCACACACATGTACCTCACATGAAACGCTGCATGCATATACCGGTGATACTGACACTGTTCTTGAATGTGAATCCAAAGCCACTGGTTGAGTGAATGGCAGTCTATCAGACTCCTCATCCAAGTATTTGATGTTACATCACATGAAATTATACAAACGTTATCCTACCTGATATATAGGTGTAGGCTGCCAATGCGTTGCTAATGAGGGCCATGCTGGAGCTAGATGTGGAGTTGATGATGGGATTCGTGTCTGGCTTTTCTTCTCTCCCTCGTCCAGTCTCTGAAGGCTTCTCCTCGTTGGGGTTGGTCTCCCTGGGTGACTTCCTGTCTGCAAAAGAAAATACATCAGGAAATTTTAGTTTAAAGCAGGAGTACGATTATAGAGCAAAAGTGGGCAGCACATTTATATTCTTTATTTTTTTTGGACACATGTGTTTTTAAGAGTTTTCTTTTGTAGACGGATATGAATACACTTTGAGATCAGCATCTGTGGCCACATATTCAATGACACACATCTCGTGTGTCTCAAACAGTTCATTACCACATGTACAGTCAGCGCATGACTGCATTAGCTGTCCATTTACCATAAATCAGGAGTGCATTGTTTCTGAGGTATTGTGACTACAGAGCACTGATTCATCTGCAGTCTCCATCTGTGGTTTTTCGATTTTAGAAGATACGCTGCCGTAAAAAAGATGCATCACGTATGAAGGCACACATGCTCACAGAGAGTGGTGTGATTCACAAGATAACACTACATCCGCTTCTGTCAAATTCATTCTGACTCAGGCCACTAAGAAACAGAGAACCACATGGGAAACTTTTTGAGTTTGGCAACATTTCAGAAGCTCCTCAAAATCTCAGAAAGCAGTCTATTTATAGATGGGAACAACAGTTTCCTTCTGGATTTTCATCACAGCATGATGTCTGTCAGTGTTTACGTGCTGGCTAGAGTCGAGAAAGCGGAGGAACACAATGATTCAACCACTTAGATTTATGAAGGATGTTTTTTTTCTAAGTATAGTTGTGTGTAGCGAGCCTTAAGGAATTGTTTAGGTGAGATTTGTTTAACTGCAGCTCCATCGATGACTAATGCCTCGATGAAAAAACAACCTTTAAGCTAAGAGGGGCAAAACAAACAGAGGCACTCAGATCATTGGCCTGAGTTTTAAAGCTCTGTGTATACATGTTTCTGTCGCCATATTTACATTTCGGTGTAGGTAAGCTTGCTTTGGTGAAGTGTCACACACCCCAGTGACCTCTAATTGCAGAGTCGCTAAGGTGTGTCAGGCTCACTTTATCTGTTAAATGCAGTTTAGACTGGAACTGTTCACTGAAGAGGTAAATACTTCCACCTGGACCCACTGCTGCAGCGTACACGTCACCTAACAGCCAACCAATAGACCACAATCCCTCTTTCTTATACACATCAAAATAGCAAGACAAATCATCAATGCTTGAAAATACACAGTGATGAGATACAGTTGACCTTTCTATAAAACAGTACTGACATTATGAATCTAATTTAAATTATTATTATTACCGAGTTCTTTGTTCACCTACTCATTTACAAGTTCACAGTGTCTTCCATCTTGAAACTCTGAAAGTGAAATAAGTATGACCGGTTATGGCCATCATGTCTAAAAGGAAAATAAAACAGGACTTAAAAGCCCAGGAAAAAAAGGAACTACTGTACTGGCTAGATGATCTCTGGGCAGACATGTCACAGCAACAAGCAGCTAGGAATAAAGATGGAGACAACAAAAAACCAGGGTCTTCTGGTTTACAACTTTAACATATTTAATTGGTCCATTTATATAAAATGAATTCGTGTGGCAAGGCATTGTTCAATACCACAGAACATTATTTGATTTGTAGTCAAAATCCCAACTTTTCCAGAGACACCAAAAAAAGTCTTGGTTAACTTTGGAATATTTCGTTCAATGCATGTGTCACATGCTATATAGTGAATTGCCCCCAAAGACCAAAACAAATACATTATCATACATCAATACATACATATATCAATCATTTTCAACTTTTGCGATATGAACACCTTCAACTTACACTGAGGGGGAAAACTGAGAGATCGTGTAAAAAAAACCCAAAGCAATATTAGGCCTTGAAACGATTAAGAAATACAGTTTGTTGGTGATCAGACTATTTCATCAAAGCTATTTCTTTAAGCCGGGTTTAAAATGAATAGAGAGATGAAGATCAAGAAACATATTTTCAAAGTAAAATGTGTCCTGTTCCGCCTTCATATTCGACCCCTCGTGCCCCTTGTTCACATCTTTCCTCCCCTATGACTACATCAAAGATGCAAACAGGTTTTTCAGGATTTGCTGTAAGTGGAGTGTTTGAACCTGGTGCAGGGAAGTGAAGCCATTCATGCATTAGAAACTGTCAGCACTGCAGCACACACCTCCTGTCCGCCCTATGCCTCTCTTAAGTCCTCATTCATTCGTCTATCCTCCTAATCAGTACAGTGCCGGTAGCTGAGCAGAGTAATTAGTGTGCTGGACGCAGGCCACCATCCCTCATGAATAAAGCTTTGTTTGGTTTGCTTCCTTGCTGGCGTCTCCTCTTTTCCAGCCTTTCATTTCATTGTTCTTGCTCTTTCTTCTCCCTCTTTCTCTTTATGGGAGTTTGACATTATGACAGACTGAATTTGACTGTGGTCACACATATATGCAATCTTTGGCTCTTGAAGACCAGTGATCACAAATGATCCAAACCAATAGTTCATCTAGAATACATATGGAAAGAGTTGAACCCGTGCGAATATGCCCTGAACTGAAACTTGAAGTACTTTCTCTTGATGCCTGGGAGGCCTTGGGACTGTTTAATGTTAACTGCTCTCCATGGGGAAGCTGTGTGTGTGAGAGAGTGAATAAGCTTATGTTTGTCATTTTGCTCACCTGTTCTGACTGAGGACCCCTCCGGAGGGGCGCTGTCTCCCACTATGTTGGGGTCATGGACGCTGGGCGGTGGGGAGTACACAGGCGGTCTGGGTTCCTCCTGGAGCAACTTCTTTGGAACTTCAAAGAGAAGAATATTTGGATCAAAGGATTGAAAGAAAGGAATGAGGAAATCCCATTAAAGACAGATTGAGCGAAATTATATGAGGTCCAATTTGTGAAGCAATTTCTAGTATCAATTAGCCCATTTTATTGTTTGTTAATCACAGACACACCCACACATTTTTAATTCAAATTAAACATATAAAATGCAATTTAAAAATCAACCTCTCACTTTCTGACCTAATTTCTTCTGTAAGATTATGAAGTTTGACCGAATACAAAGCAAAGAATTCTCACTGAAGTTTGCTTCTGTTGCATGTAGTTGTAAGAGCTCTTAATTAAAGAAGAGACACTGCTGATAGGGATTACGTTTTATGATAATATTATATATTGTAGTTACGCTGTAATGAAAGTAAAAATACCTGGATTTGGACTATATACTGATAGAAAATTAAGTTGTACATGTCATGACCGTGATTCACACACTCCTTGTGAACTTGCACTGTGATTCCCGAAAGTTACGCTGCCCCCTCCTCCACACTCTTCCACATCCCCCAACCTCACAGTGTCCTGTGAGTCAGGGAGTCTGCTCTCTTTCCCCCCAGACACAAACCCACAACGCAGTGGGTTAAACATTCCTGCCCGCTCACATGTGGTTTTGGAGGCCGGGCCACGCTCCGGTCACTGTGTGTGTCTGCAGTGTCAGATCAATGCTGATTTACAGCTCAACAGATGACCGTCTGTCCAGCTGTCTGTCTGCCAGTCTTGCGTTTTCACTGCTCTGGACAAACAAATCGGTAATGAAGAACACTCAGCTGCCCAGTTTTGCTGATATCAGTAGGGCTAATAGTGAAATAGAAACGTGATTTGGGGTAAAAATGGACCATTTGTTTAAAACCCGATGAATAAACACGATCAAATTTCTAAAGATGTATTTTGGCAGCGCTCCAAGAGCCAATCAAAGTGCAGGAAGGGGCAGAACAAACCCCACAAAGCCCCCTCTCCTAGTTATTGCTTGCATGGCTTGCACACATTACAAGGTTTTTCCAATTGTAGGTAATGATTAAGAGGCTGACTGTTCACATTTAACAACTGACATTTACAGGCTTTAAATCTCAAGTACTTTAATTTTTATGACATATTTGCATTTATGAGATAGTTAGATAGCATTGGTGGAGAGATTGTTCCTGACTGGTAATATTTCAATGCTAAATGGATCATGAAAGCCATACAGCAGAGATTGTGGAGCTGGTATGTTTTTACTGTGCTTTTCAATGCTATGTAGAAATCAGTAGCAGTAAATGAAACACAAGAAAAACATTTCTATCCGTGTGAGTGTGTCCAGTGGGTTTGTATACAGTAGAGTACGACTGGTGGCTTATTTTCTCATATGTAATGATTACAAAATTATAGCTGCATCTATAGAGCGCAACAACCCTGGCTGACTGTGACTGATTAATTTCTTCAAGATGTTGTATACGACATTATCAGCTAAACAAAGAAATCCATGGACACGTTACACACGTCAGAGGACAATTTCTGATGCTATCTTACTGTAGAAAAGTTGAGAACCAATCAACAAAGCAGTTTTACTGAACTCACAGACTTGAAATAGCTCGTCTGAATGTAGTTCCAGCCTTTGCTTTTCTTTGTTGCCATGAGCAAAGGGTAGGAGGCAATGCCAGACCTGGACCTGCACTAATAGAAGTACACCTTTCTGCATCAGAACTATTTATATGATGTCAGGTAAGTTGCTAGTTGTAGCAGGCTATACATTTACATCTGTAATTGCTTAATCTCATGTGGCAAACCGCACCAATCTGTTACCTAAATAGGTTAAAAACCCAAGAATCTGAAACCCTATTTTATCCATGTCTGGTTGGCACAAGCTAAATAAACATAGCCCCCCATATGTGCAGAAAAATGAAGAAATTGGATTCGGCTTGGCAGCTCAACCTGTCCTTCCTCATCAGGCTGACACACTAATCATGGGTCTTAAAACTCCCCCATTGCCACGCTGCCACCATCCCCACGCCACGCCCTGATTACAGCCTTCTGATTGGCTCTAATTGGCTGCACATGTGGCCCAGGGTCACAGCTGCGAGGAGCCATGATGTGACACACGTAGACTTACACACACATATATATATAAATATATATATATATTTATATATATATGCTGTTATAGGACATATCATTAAATACTTACAGCACGGATGGATGATTGTACAGAGACGCCCAATGCAGAATGTTTTTACAGACTTTAAAATCTTATTGCACAGTATTTTTTTTGTTTTTATGTTTTTGTATAAGTTTTGTTTTTCGACAGAAGTCAGTACAGTATCGTAAAATGACTGCTGCTTGTCTAAAAATAATTGTCAAAAAGCAAACGGCCGCAAACCACACTTAAGGAGCCAAGCAGTAAAATCTCAACCAGTGAAAGAGAGAAAGAGGAGTGCAAGGGAGAGAAACCGAGCACATAAATCACACTGTACAGCCTGCATTATAATGACATGGTCACATAAACGCGCAGCAAATGAGTCCTCACAATTCCTAATATAACTGCAAAGTGGGACGTTCTCCAGCGCTGTACCTCTCGCTCAGCGGCGAGAGCCCTGGAACGCCACGGGGAGTGAAGGCGGGAAAAGAGTGGCCATAACAATGGCCCGTGTTTATATTGGCAGAGCTCAGCTTTGTTTTCACTGGACTCTGTAGGCCAGGGTGTGTGTGTGCATGCGTGCATGTCTGCATGTGTGTGTTTGCGCGCCATGTGCTGACCGATGCAGAACAGAGTCAAGACAAAGCCCCGTAAGCCAGAAGGGATATAATGAAATATTAAACCATGCTAAATCTGAGATGTGATCACTTGTGGGCCAGTCATTTTAAAATACTTTATCCTTGCATGTATCCCTCCCATGTATATAAATTAGGGTTACGTTGCGGGGCTGTTTGGGACTAAATATTTTAGGGATTTTGTGGCACGCTGAAAGGTCGGTGTAATTTCTCAGAGATTTAAGACTGGTTAATTTATAATACGACTTTCTGTAATGTGCTCTCGAAGCTAGATTCACATCTTTTCAAGTATGTCTTCAAACAAACCACATGTCCTCATGCAGAATCAAACTGCAACTACATACGGATGAAACAGAGCACAAAATCTCTTACAAGAACTTCCAGTAGATAACTCCAAGTACTCGGATGACGAAACGCATAATAAAATGGCCACATTTTCCTAAAACATAACATTCATTGAAATGCTGGTAAGTATGGTGTAAGAAGTATGAGCAGAAGTATCTGGTTTCAATCAGCACGCAGTCAGTGCCTACTTAATCTGCAACATTACAGAGCTGTCTAAGACCCAACATTCACATGATACACACCCACAGCTGCGCAAAAACAAATGAATGTTTGATGATGTTTGAATGGACACACTTAGACTCACACTTTTTTTTTTTTTTTATTCCGTTGTAGCCTCTTCTCCTGCTCGCCGCAGACAAAAAAAAAACGAGACTGCATAATCACATTCATGAACCTACGCACCCACCCCAACACATGTACACACACATACGCGCTCAACAATTTTTCTCATAGCTAATGGCATTCCTGGAGAATAACATGCAAGGTGAATAGGGCAGGAGATGAGGGTGTTGAGACCGCATTCCTCATTTCCCCTCCTTTCTCCTTTGTTCTCAACCCCCATCGTAACACCCTAACTGTATCCAGCCGACAGGAGGTGATTGGGCCTTTGTGTGTTTTTATGTGTGTGCGTATGTGCGCATTTGACAGCTTTATACGTAAAGGGGTTGAAATGTTAATGTCTGGTTTTGTATTGTTTAGATTGGGATGGCATATTATGAGTTGCCTTAGTCATTATCATGTTTATCTTACCCCAAATTAATGTACTCCCCTAAACGCACACTGTGAAAATGAATGGTTGTGCGTGTCTACATATGACTGCTAAATGCACGTGTGCTTGCCTGACTGAGAGCATGCGTGTCAGAGGGCACGATTGAAACACTCAGTCCTGACTTGTGTATACAAAATAGACCAGGTTTTAGTCTGGTAACGTGAACTCTATCAAGGGACTGGTGGTCTGAATTTAGAGCTTTTTTCTGGTTCTGCTCCATTTGCTGTTTATGTAGACAATCCAACCATCTCTATTACATCTTGCGTTTTGTTTTGTGTGTCATCTGTAAGAGTCACAACATGTACCGGGGCTGCTGGTAACCTTAAAGGAACCTTCAGGAAGCATACCAGTGGTTTTGAGAGTTTTAGCTGATTGACTGTTAACTGCTTTGAATTTACATACATCACCATCCATCGCAAAAGCACGTCATATGTTTGAAATGGATTCCGTTCCTTTTAGTCACAGATACATTAATTTTTATAAATGATGCAAAAGATCTGCAATTCATCCTTTTTATGTCATCGTGAAACCATAAATACATGGCATGGGTTTGCATATTTCAGTCAGCGTAGGCGTCAATCGGGGACTGGAACAAGCACATACAAAACATCATGTCACTGATTTATAAATTTAGGGAAACTCAAGATCTTAAAATTAGAAAAGCCAAAATCAACAAGTTGTCTTTTAAAAATGTTCAGTATAGATAAACAGTGACTGGGAAAACTACCAGTTGGTGATGCACTCAACTCCCAGGCAATTGCAGTGTCCTTCAGCAAGGCACTTAATCCACCCAAAAAGCTGTTCTGGAGCTAATCTGAGGCCACTGTTGGAAACTTGGCTATACTAGGGAGTTCGCTGCTGTGATTTTTTTTTTGTAACTGTATGAATTAGAAGCAGGCATTGCTTAGAAAAAATAGAAAGAGTTTTGAGAACCAACCCTTCAGATCGTGGTGATCCCGGAAAAGTTTTGTCTTTTGGCTCAGATGCATGAATGGTTAATCTAATCAGTGGCGTCAAGTTATCCAGTCAGTGTGGACTGTGTAGACTAGAAGGGCCCTTGCTTGGCAGGAGATAATATGACATGGTCTGAGTGCCAAAAAAGCATCTCATTCAGAATGATATAGGTATAAATTGTATGATATCCATGGAAGACATAGCTGTATGGTGACATAGTTCAGATTTGGGGTACTGAGGGTTGGGATTGCATTCCTGGATGGAGAGAGTGGAACAGCTCAACCCCCCATCCTGTCTCAATGAGCCCCCTGCCCTACATTCAGCTGCAAAGCATAGCATTTTTTTCCCCATTTTCTTTAATGGATAACACACATCCTTCTGCTGCGGGACCCCCACAAATGCAAATGCGTGCGCACACACACACACACAAGATGCCACAGCATGGGCTCTGAGCGTAATCACTCTCACTTTACCACAACCATCAGTTATACTTAAAAACCCCAGCTGTTTTGGCTATTTAAACACCCCACATACACCACACATGTGCACGCACACACAGTTGGTGTCATTAACATAGATGCAGAGACAGAAATAGTTGTTGTGTTGACAGCGTGAGGTCAAAACAGTGAGAAAAATCATCCAGTTGTAGCGGTCAATCGTCAGACCCCACACAGACACACTGATGTCAATACTGATTTCAGGAATCTGAGTCCTGGTTTGGAAGAAGTGGATGCATTTTTAATCATCAGTGAATTAAAGTTAAACAGTGTTTGGTATCTTTGATGGCTACAAATGTCACCAATGAGGTGAAGTGATGCGACAGTACGACAAGGACCGCGTGTAGTAAGAATTTGTGTTATAGGGACAAAAAAACTTAAGAAAATATAAGTATGACCTGGTAAAAAAAAAAAAACCTTAGTTCTTAGCTAAACACATCCTTTGACTCTGCCAGACGAGAGCTGCTGAGCTGCACACTGTCCACAGAGGGTCCAATGTTTGTATTTCCATGACTTTATCAGCTGGGTGTGGGAGACGTGGGTCCACTGTCAGAGTCAGCACAGCCTCATTATTATCTGATGTTCCACTGGGTCAACAAGGATGTGACCAGCGCTGAATCATCAAACCATGCCATCCTCCTAAACTCACTCCTTCATATCACAGTTATGAGGTAATAGTATGCAGAGCTCTGATTGGGTCAGAGAGCTGCTGAGGTCGTCAGATGACAGTATCTTGTGAAAACAGTGAAGACAGAGATCATTTGTTGTCGCAGACATGGAATGGAGAGAGAAGAGATAGTGGCAGGACGTGGATATAGATACAATCCTGACTGAAATAAAAGCAGCAGCATTCAACAAGCATGTTCCAACATATGTCAAGGCTGATCTAAACAATGGCGCTATCTTTAGAAGAAGGCAACAACTGCTCATTCGTGGCAGTTAATAAAATCAACACTTGGCAGCATCACAGTCCACTGGGACCTGAGCAATGATTTATGTTTCAGTTAAAGATAAACTATGATAAGCTAACAGTAGTTGTGTTTTCTTCACCGACTTTCAATACACAAATCAGTTTTAACCTTTGATCAAAGAGCTCAATGTTGATTATCTGTCTACTGTCTTTCTTCTCTCAAGAAAAATCCATCCTCATCAAAAGCCCAATTACAAGGCTTAATGACTGACTTACAAGGATTAGTGACTGACAAAGGTTCAGTCTTTTGCAGCATTGCCGTGATTTCATCATAGAGGTTTCATGCAGACTGATTCCAAATAAAAACATACTTAAACATACGTACATAAACAAACTGTCATATGTCTCTCGCAAAAAAGATCATTAAGTTTCAAAGTTTAAGCGTTTCATCCTCTGTCTGCGTCCAAGTCTTCCACCAAGTTTCATGAAAATCGGCGCTCAGACAGACAGACCAACGGGAGTGATCGCATAACATGAACCACATCACCAGAGACATCCACAGACTAATGAATAGATGGTATAGAGACAGGCAACCTGCTTCACTCCATCCAACAAAAAAGATTCCTCCAAAGTTCACCGAGGTCAGCACCTCTGTCACTGAATGGGTCTCTTTGATACAGCTATGTGCTACGTTTTCATAATCCAACTACATTGCACAAAGAATAAACACTATGGATGGGCTGATGCGGGGATTGTGACCAGAGTGTAAGCTTAGTTAAGATGCTGCAACAGTATGACCTCAGAGTCACATGCTGAAGTTCTCTTCTCAATCACTCATTTCTCAGTAAACACCAGAAATGACTAGATTAGATGACAAGCCATTGTTCTAAATGACAGAGGACATACCCGTAATAAAATAACACAACAGAGTTTGTTTCTGCATCTGTGTCATCACAAGTCCTATGATTTGAGTTGATGAAGGCCTTTACGCCGTGTTTCTCCCTCTTTATCATTTTGCTAAAACACTACCACCTGCCTCATATAGCGCTCGTCTTTCATAGGCGCTTGTGCGCCCTGTCATTGTCAGGTAATTAGTAATGCCCTCAGTGAGAGTGAATCACAACCAACCGTTTTCAGACTAAGCAATGGCTTACCTATTCCTCAAACAAAGAGTCGATGATAGCTTCAGTCATGCTGAAAAGCTCGCTCTATGTGGGAGTTAGCGTGTTCATGTGTGTACAGGAGAGGAGGCATGTTTTTTCTCCATTTGTTGAAAGGGTGCTGGGCCATATTAGTGGTGAGGCATGGACAGAGATAATGACAGTGAGGTCTGGGTCAGCCGGAGCCTGTCATCGGCCTTATCACCACAAACACACACACACACACTACGCGGAGATATAGTACTTATACTGAACTTTTTGTTTAGTCTGCTACAAACACGGGCAGAAAGCACTTGAGGTTTTTCAAGGTCCATGCCTTAAGATACCTGAATTTCTGTACTGGTACAAAAATTATCTTACTTTGAGAAATATAATATAATATAATATATAATATATATATATTTTTTTTTTGGGGGGGGGGCTTTTTCCTCACTCAAACCGAGG
>JAPQRN010000017.1:19662026-19677096 GCA_037367275.1 Coranthus polyacanthus
GGGGCTTTTTCCTCACTCAAACCGAGGGTCTAAGGACAGAGGGTGTTGAATACTGTACAGATTCTAAAGCCCTTTGAGGCAAAGGTTCTGATACGAATTAGAAAATTAGAGTTAAGAAGAGCATGAGTAGCCAAGTATTCATGGATGAAAATTTGAATGCTTGACGCTATGCACACATTTCAGTCGGTAAGACGTACTGATGTCTAATACATTGACCTGAACCTGTGCTATCAAGCTAGGTTTTGACAATACTCTATTATGGGCTATTATTAGACTCACCTCCCAAAATAGACTTTAGAAGATGGTTGCTATCACAAGCTTCGCAGAGCAGCTGTTTGCGATCATGAGACGAGGAACAGGGAGGACAGATGAGAGAGGAAAAAGAGGAGAGGAAGTTCGTCTTTTTCACTCCTCGCTCTTCTCCCTTAAAGCTCTGTTTTTTGGCAGACAGGAGCGCTCATATATAGTTCAAACTGGGTTTTTTACACTCATACACACTTGTTGCAATTATGTTCACACTCTGCACTCACACGAGGAGACGCATGGGGTCTAGAGTTGAAGACATAACTTTTGGAAACTTAAGTGTCCCGTGTGGGCCCAAAGCTTTGGCATTCATATTCCTACAGGAAAGAGTTTTTAAGCAAAGCTGTTTGTCTTGCTGTGTGTTTTTTTTGTGTGTGCTTTCCAGCCTCAATCCTTTATCCTCAAGTCTTTATCTTCCTAAACCGTTTGAACAGCATCACATGCAACTCAGTGTCCGTGGTTCCATTGTCAAGAATTAAGAAAAAAGGGGGATAAGGGAGAGACAGACAGAAAGGGAGTGATAGACACAGAGGCTGCCAGAGACACTTTTACAACAGTCTTTAAAATAAACACCTGCTGTTGTGGCTGAAGTGCCTGGAGGAGATCAGGGATCCGGCAGTCTGTAACTGTAGGACTGTGATTAGATAATGAAACAGGGCTGATAGCGTTACAACACTATCTGTCAAGTCTTTGTGTCTCCATTAGATATATAGGAACACAAAGCTTCAGAACAGTCCCGAGGCTGTAGTGGAGGAAAATCACATTTATTTATACAGGGCTCTGCTTTGAGTGTTTACACAAGCTAAACCTGTGAAACCTGTTAGTGTGCTCAATCTAGGTTACCTCCGACAGTTTTATTTGCAAAAATTAAGCTTGCTCTTTTTAATTTCAATACACCCGTTGATCATCATCTGAACATTAAATGAAAAAGTATTAAAGAAAATGGAAGAATTGGTGTATCTCGGTATCATTTGGCCTATGGTACTGAAAGGAAACGCACACATTTGGCTTTTTATTTATTACTAAATAGCTAATTAACTCTAAAGTTTTTGCGAACCCTTGGTGTTCATCTCAGACCCATACGACCCATACAATGTCTATTTTTGCTTTTTAAATGGCTGTTGAATATTCCAAGAAAATGTGAAATGCGACCATCATTAAAGCTATGATTAATAAAAAGCAAAAAGTCATGGGACAGAGTTAAGTAAAGCTAAAAGCTTGATGGATGAGGTACATACAGCACCAAAGAGCACTCTTCTCGACAGGAATCAGCCTCTTGATGCAGCGGAGGAGATCTGTCTTCTCAATCCCAAACCCTGCCTGAAGTGTTTTCATTCCAGCTGTGCTGTAAATCTTTTTGGTATCATACGGCTGCAGAAATCCTCCGACAGTGGGCCAACTGTGGCTTATAGAGTTAGAAAAGGCAATATGATCTGCACTGGTTGTGTCTTTTTCACACTGCATTGCTGTGGGGGGTTTGCTGCCGATTTGACATAAAGCAGACTCACACACACTGTGTACACTGACATACAGGTCAACGCTTGACACTTTAACTCACACACATTACACAGAACACCTTTGCAGCACATATATTCAAGCCTGAGACAGAAGAAGACATAAAGTATGGCTGGGAGGGATGGAAAGAGAAGGAGAGAGGAGAAAGTGATGGTCTTAAATATTTTGTTTCCAGACACTACAGTACATTTGTGAAGCAGAAAAAAAAAACCCCGACAGGAGACAGTTGCATATGTGCAGTTATGTGCAGTGCCAGGGACATGCCAAAGATGTGTAGAGCCATAATGAAGTCAAAATGGGTTTTATAGGAGGTTGAGGACCACCCATGAATTCATTAAAGGTGACCTTTATAGAGCCTCTACCATATTAACACTTTACTTTGACAGGCATTTTATTAGACAAATGAAAGAGCAGAAGATCCCACGATTAAGAAAAGCACATTTGTCTGTAAAAAGCAGGTCTGTGGGTCTTTATAAAGAGTTTGCATAAAACTAATGTACCATGACGAAATCACATGTGGTTACTGTAGTCTTTATTTTGACATTTCTACAGTTTCTCACTTTTTTGTTATATAAAGCAACGTTTCTAAATACATTTTTAAACCTTGAAATCAATGTTTTCTCTCTCCTTACTTGGTAATTGGGTGTGTTTCCAAGAGGCCAACTCTAAAATACAGCGAATTTGGCACTGACAACAACAGAGCTCTGATATGTGTTTACCCGCATCAGCAAACTACCAAATTTTGGATTGCATAACAGAAGCATCCCAAAATCTGTCTGGTTTGGCAAAGGCTAACCAGACCTACGGAGGAGAACTGGATCCACAGTGGCCTCGCTAAACACACACAACTTGGAGGTCTGGCTTCGCTTTAGCTGACGGACGTCATCATGCATGTCAATTAAAAACAAACACGCTGGCAGAAAGAGATGTCCAGCTTTTCAGTGTGGTCCTAGAGGTGGAAAATCCCAATTGGTCTGGGTCAGACAGAAAAAAAGGGAATGAAAAGGGAAAGACAGACTGCAATCTAAAGGTGGAGTGCAGTGGCTACATGGACAGCTTAATTCCCCATTCCTTATTGGTTGCTTTTATTTTGTGTTGTATTCAGGCGGAAATGAACCGTCTACAATCCCAATTTACTGTAGTAATCCAAGAGTAAATGAACTGGCAGAAAGGCTGAATACTCAGTAGATCTTCACAGTCATTGTTATAGAGAACAAATGAAAGAGAAGAGTGGGGATTATCCAGGATCATCCAGCCGCCTCTATTACTGTTATTAGTGGAGAAATGCCAAGATCCAAACAGAGACGGTCCGCTTTAAGTCTACACAAACCCTCACTCTGGTCAGACTGACAAAACATTTATTTCTTTCTGAGCACTGAGGCTTCTTCGGTATGATTCAGCTTTAAACAAACACAATGTTATTTCACATTGTTCCATGAAAACAAGTGTGAAAAAAGAGTAAAAAAAAACCAAACAAACTGTGTATTGGCATGACTCAAGATAGCAGAGATAGAAAATGATGCATTACCGCATCACATTGACCGCTGAGTGTACTCCATATGACAGTCAAAGGTTCCCACAGAGTCTGGGTGAAGCATGTGTACTTTATCACACTTGGATCACATGAGAGCACATGGGCTAGTTTGTTCCAACATAAATGACAGGATGAATTAGCATGACAGCTATTCATAAACCCTTACAATACACCTCATAGTCCAATTGGGTGCTGGTATCATATTGCAGACAGGAAACAGATGGCCTGTTGGGAAAAAAGAAGAAAAAAAAAAAACACGCCAAAGAAGGCCCGAGAGAACGCTTCCCTCCTGCTTTTACTCCCTCCATCCCTCCTTCATCCTCGTTTGGAAGGGAAGAGTGAGGCCGTGGCGGTGTTTGGAGGCTAAGATCAGCGGGCTCTGGCTCGAGATCAGAGTGATGGCGTTCTCTGAGAGATTTTTAAATAACAGCCCAGTAGGGCTCTACTGTACTGAACAGGCTGGGAGTCAGAGCCTGCAGGCTATTTAAGACATATTGTAGGCAACATCCCAATGGGGGAGAATATATTTAAACCTCCAGGGAATAATATTCTGATCAAGCGCGACTTCTATCAACACCACATATATCAGTACTATAGTCAGAGTATGTAAGAGAGAAAAGGGGACACGCCAGAAAACAGGAAACAATACAAAGCATCATAGAGGGCAGTGATAACGTTACAGTGGTTAAAATTGAATATCTTTTACTTCTTCCCCTCTTTCAAACTCACTGCCAATTTTGAGAAGAAAGACTTCTGCCGAGACATTTGCCAAAAGCCGACTGTGCGTGACTGTACCCTTTCACACTGAAGACAAAAGTGTGTTCACACATTACGGTTGGTGAAGTGAAGTTAGTCTGTAACTAATCTTTACAAAGGTCATTGGCCTGCAAGACTTCTCTTTTTTTTTGCGATCTCCTTGTATGAGGAACAGACAGAACGGTAGAATGAACACTGATTAATCATTAAAATACAGTGACCACTGAACACTCACAGGAACATTCAACAGTTGATCTGTGAAGTAAACTTCCTCCAAAACAACCTTATGACCTTTGCCTGGTACACACAGGACTGACCCATCAGCTGCTGATGACAGATAGCCTTTGACCTGAAAATAGCAATCAGAGATCAATATTGTCTTGAGTAAGGCTGCCCAACACACAGAGGATGCATTGATAAGTGGACTGACCCTGGCTGTTTGAGGTCGCCATCCATCACATGTTTATTTGAGCTCTGTGTTCTGTGTCTCCTGAATCTTCAGTCTCAGATCTTTATCTGGTGAACCTCTCATGTGAACACCGGGTCACATCATTTGTTGCTGAGCCAGACTTTATATTTTACTGTAAAGGTTCTAGGTATACTCCATTAATAAGGCCTTGGTGCTTAGGATATAATGCACCTAAATTCAAAGTGTAATGTATTTTTAATATGAACTGATGGTCAGTATTTCTCGTGTCCAGATACTTAACTCAAAGTAGAAAATAAACTTAAATAACTTAAATTTAAGAATTTAAACTTTAAATAAAACACATTTCTTTAAATTGGGTTATTCCACCTCTGCTATCTGTAACTATGATTCTCACCTACAGTACACCAAGTAAACTTCAGGACTTGGTTGTCGTCTATAAGCATTAATAGCTTTGTCAAAACTGGTTTTTATTCCGACAACAGGAGCTGTTTGTTTGTGCCAGACCCACATGCGTGTTAGCTGACGGCGTCACAAATTGCATCTACACATCTTCAAAGTTCAGAGAAGCAGCCCTAAAAGTTTCGCCTCTTATTAGATATTGCTTGCACAAACTTACATCGCAGCAGCTGTTCCCTCCTCGACAAGCACACATCTGAAAACATCTGCGGCCCGCCATTTAACGCTTCATTCAAAAACCCTTGCCTGTAAAGTCTACAGACATCATTAAGCATGTCTGCTAATTTTTAAAACCTGAAATAGCAGTGATAAAGCAAAGCAATCCAAAACACATGTTTACTGTATACTGAAACCTGCTAGATGTGGGCCGACCTAAAAGATATGTTTAGAGGAAAAAAAAAAACTCTTTTCAAAGCCTCTTCATTGAGACTCGCACCCTGTAATCCTACTGCATAACATTTAAACCTTTATTAGAAGTCTTAGAAGAGTGTTTAGGCCTTTTGAAAGCCTTCAGACTTCTAATAAGGAGTAAGCTAACGCAAAACATAAAAAATGTGTTGATATAACAAGAGTGCTCTGTCTCTCCTCATTTCTCTGTCTGCCTCCCTTTTTGTCTCTCAGCTCTGTTAGGTCATAAAAAGTATTATAGTTGTTGCCATCATTGCCAAAGCAGTAAAAAGCAACTATATTTTGATGCTGAACTGCTTAAATGTGGCTGTTACAAATGGCTCTCCCTCTCTGCAAGTCTCTGGAGTCTTTTCTTTTTTCCACTATTCTACTTAATCCTCTTCTAAATCAAGTTTTTTCTGCCATGTTCTACCCATGTAGCACATGTTTCTGGGCTCACAGCGCTGCCCTCATCTCAGAACAAATTGAGTTTAATGGGGGTGAGGCAGGGTGAGCCGGGGGAAGAGGAGAGGGAGAGGCGAAGGGAAGGCTGTAAAAACACACCACATGCTACTCCATGCCAGTCCCCAAGACGAGAACAGCGGCACTGACATTTCTCCTTGACGCAAATCTAACATCTAACATGTAAATCTCAAGGCAACACGCCCTGATACGACATGAAGAGACACACACTCACACACGCATAGAGGCAAAAAAAAAAAAGAAGCAATTTCCTGGAGTAAATGGGTAGTTAGTTAATGCATTATAGCAGCTGTTAAAGAAAAGTATGGTCATTAAACATACAAAAAGTCTTGGTATAAAAATCAATCACCCTCACTCTTTTATTAGACCAGGTTTGTGCGTGTGGTACGCAACAACCTGGCCTCACAGGCAAGTGAGTCAACACTGACACTTTTGGCAAAACACTAACATAAATACACATAGTTGGTACAGTATGCACCTCAACACTGAGTCTTTTTCTGCTTTTCTTTCACTACATTGCTCTGGGTTAATTAAGTGGTCCATGGTGAAGGTTCGTCTAAGGCCAACACATCCAGGAAAGTACAAACACACGCAACAGGACCTCCTTCACTCTGGCCTGGGCGCTTTGGAGAGAAAATTAATATTCCTGGGTGAACATGACTTGTTAAAGGGCAAGTAAAAGGCAGAAATTCTTCTGAATAAAGCCATTCAAAGTCTCTCAGGCATGCTGTCCATATGTTCACATCTCCCCGAGCTGAATATGAAATACATAGATATTGCTTTCTGGCTAACCTCTAACTGCACCTAACTTGCCAATACCAATCTTTGTGCTTGTTAAAGTTAATAGCTCTGCCAAGGAAGTTATGCTGTCACCCACGTCTTAGTTAGTTTGTCTGTCAGCAGGATCATGCAAAAACGAAAGCACAGATTTTCACGAAACTTGGGCCAAGCACGAACCTGTTAAATTTTGGAGCAGAGTCTGGCATTCTCACATTGTGAGATAGGGTGTTGGCGGAGGTATATCTACCAAGTGCCCTTCTAGTTCTTTCTATAACATCAAACAATACAGAGAAGCATATCTATGCAGCATATGTGTATTACATATTAACCACAGTCAATATATTAACATGCAAAGGTGTGTTTTGATCCTCAGGTGTATCCGCTCATGTGCACAGTGCTCAGCTGCTATTTTTCTGTCTTCCACCTCACTGACCTTTCAAGTCTAGTGAGATCCAGGGGACTTAGCCTCGCAATCTCACTGGGAGATGAATGACTCCCCACAGCTATGAGGCTCCTCATATCCACATCCAGAACCAGTCCGGGCAATAACACAGACATCAGAGGAGCGATAAAGCATGGCTCCTTCCAGTGCAGTACTTTCTGCTGAATTTTGGTCAAAGCTCAAAGAATTGGCCCAAGAGGAAAAGAAAAGCGCTGGCAAAAAGTCATGGCTGACACAGAGGCATGGGAGATATACAGCAGAAGAAGAGGGAGGGCTGAGGCCAAGGCTATGCAGATAATGGCATAAGGATATAGAGGTATTACTGAGATGGTGGTGGGGGTAAGTGAAGGGTGGGATTCAGGGGATAACAGAACCCCAGCAACCTCTGCAAGCAGCTGCATGTTGGTGCTGAAGAATGCCAGGAAGTTTTTTGGGGGCCACATCTGCTTTGGCTATCAGAAGACCCCCTGCCCTTCAAAATGACTTTTAGTTTAGAGATTTTTTTTTTTTTTTTAAAGAAAACTCATTCATGATGGAAGTAGGGAGAAAGGGCTGTAGGAAGGAAGGTAGGACAGAAAAAAGAATAAAACAACCCTTCAGGAGAGTCGAAGCCATTAGGAATGCATGTTGAGTTTCAAAAACAGAGAAGAGAGAAGAAAAGGATAAAAATCAAATCAAGGGTAGAGAGAAAGGGGGAGGCTGGAAGGGAAAGAGGGCTTTGCTTTTCTGTGAGAGAACCAGGCCAAAGCTTAGTACAGCGCCAGGTTCCATTCAGACTAGACAAAGTAAATAAAAGCAGTTGATGAAAAAGACCAAAAGGAAGCAAATGAATGATGGAAAGAGTTCTCCAAGCAGGGGTGTAAGCAAGCAAAGCTGTGAAGCTCTATGAAGCTTGGAAAATGAAGGGAGATAAAGTTCTGGTTTTCTTTCTGTTTTCTATTTTTATAAGTGAGCAGCCATGTTCATCTGATGGCAGAACACAGATTTACACAGATTACCACAGCATTGTTAAACATGACTTCACATCTCTTGTGTGTGGGGAAGGGGTGCGGATGAGAGAAAAAGAAAAACAGAGGGAAAGAGCCAGGGACAAAAAGAAACAGACAACGAAGCCCATTCATATTGCCCATGAATCATATCTACAGTTATTTCAATCTCTCTCTCCAGCTCTAGAAGACATCCAGTGTGCTAATCCAGAATAATAAACAAAAATGAGCTAACATCCAGCTAATCAAAATGAGCGCTGCAGTGGGCTGGACTTGTTCCTGTTCCTCTTCCTGTGCCGTCAGCCTCTGGCCTGCCCTCTCTTCTCGTAACCCAAACCACACACTAATTCATAAATTACAAACAAAGAGTCCCTTGTGGTTTGGGAGGGACCGGGCACTGCGAACTGGCGCTACAGGGGAACAGTTTCACGTCAATTAGAGGGAAACCTGGTTGACAGGGAGAGGTAGGTGTGGATGCATGCACTCACAAACAGGCTCCCGCACTTACAGAGAAGCAGGAGCACAGGCCTACTGTATACACATGCTCACAACAGACAGGAAAACACACACACCATTTGGAAACCATCGAAACAATTTTGTCATTTTGGAGCCCTGCATCTGACTGCATCATTGTCTGCTGTAAGCGGCTCGCTGGGCTTCTCAGTACTGTTTTTTACGAGGGCTGACGTGTGTTCGGGGTGTTGTGCACGCACCGCTATGAGTTAAGCCCGCAGTTGTGTCGAGCTCGAGGCAGGCTTCTCTGCAAAAAGCATACGTTGAATTTCGGGAAAGGTTGCTGCCATTGGGCGTGTTTTGAGCTCAGGATTAGACAAAGCTAAGCTTATGATTTAACAGTTCACATTTTATCTCTTGCAACCACAGAACATATTTTTAGAGGAATGAGACCCAGTCGTTGAATGTACTTTCACTCAAGTACGGTACACACATTTGAGGTACTTGTACTTTACTTGAGTATTTTCATGTTATGTAACTTTATACTTCTGTTCCACTACATTTCAAAGACAAATGTTATACTTTTTACTCCACTAAATTTACCTAAGGGCTTTGGTTACTAGTTATTTTACTACAATTTTTCATCCCTTTCCTGCCCAATGAAAACCACGTATAAACGCTTTAAAAGCAGGGCAGCAATGCTACAAACATATGATGATCTTACAAAATATGATGCATTGCTGTAGATAAAACTACTCAACAGTATGTAAAATAATGAACAACCGTAAACATCTACAAAACATCTACAGTGGCAGATACAACAAAAACACGGATGCAGCAGTAATATTAATCCAAAAGCAAGAGGGACCATTTTAATAATAACTCCTGAACGACCACTGATGAAATCACAACTACAACAAGAAAGCATTTACTTTCAAGCATGAATATCGTATGGAGATTTGGAGACAAAGTGACAATTTTGTGACTCACAGCAGGCAGGGGTTGAACCCTCCTGCCTGCTGAGTGTTTGGAGTGTGTGAATGATTTGCTGAATTTGTTGCTTTTACTGTAACAAGTATTTTGTGGTTATTTACAGTGGTGTCAAACCACTGTCAGCAGAGGCTGTTCTGATCAGCTGATCAGCACCACCATTAGGAATAAAAAAACACTCTGACCATCTATGGACAAGCATGTTCTGTCTGCAAACACAGAGAAGGATATGTGCAGAATTTTTTCATTGTTCTGAAGCCCATGCCAGTACTGACTGGGGTGTTGTCAAGTGTCATTGTTTTCAGATAAAGTGATGTCATGCAGTTGCTCCTACGTTTACCTCATTTATCCACACACGAGACATGCAGTTCCCTGTCAGAATCCAGTCAAACAACCTGGAAGATCTCCCTCTCAGCTCTTAAACACGTGTTTCATCATACTTTCAAATAACTAATGCACACACCCACACCAAGTTATCCTCTCATACATTCTCACAGCATCAAGAGCAAGAGCTAAAATCAGAAATGACATCCCCCAAAGCAATACGAGGTAAGGCATTTAAACGTTACCTCAAGCAAAAGGTAAAAACAGTCTCATAACAAAATAAAAAATAACCAGAAAAAACACTCTTAAAGTTGGAAGACAAGAAGGTGGTGATGATGATGGTATTATTTTTCAAATGTCACCAAAATCTCACAACGTAAGCAGAGAAACAACCATCAGACAGACGAAGCCAGACAACTGCAGAGAGATTTAAAAGCGTGTTCAGACAGAAGACGAGGTGACACTTACACACACATTGCTGAATGGAAAATCCTCCAGGGTCCAGGCAGTAACTTTCACCGTGAGCGTGTGTTTGTGTGAAGGAGTCTGTCTTGTCAAACACTCCCCCCTCCTCCTCCTCCTCCTCCTCCTCCTCAGGTCTCTGTCCCGACCAGGAGAGCTGCGACCAGCTTCGACGTGAAAACAAGCGCTCACGTGAATAGTCCACCGTGGGTCCGACCAGAATGAGAGAGCACGGCCCAAAAAAGGAAAAAGCAAGAAGGAGGGAGGGAGGGAAAAATAGGATAGCCCCTTTAAGAAGGTATGCTCCTTAATGGTGACTCCCCCCCTTTTAAAGCCAAATAGAGTATAAAAAGAGTTTCCTGTTCTTTTTTCCTTCTCATCCGGAGAGAATAGCTCGTTCTAATGCTTCTCCTCTTTTTGGCTTCCCCTTCCTTCCTACTCTCAGGGAGAGAGAAAGTTAAACCCAGCTTTAGACAACTGGAATGTGACAGCAGGAGAGACCCGAGAGAGAATGAGGTGGTGAGGGAGCGAGCGAGAGTGTGTGTGTGTGTGTGTGTGTGTGTGAGTGAGAGAGAGAGAGAGAGAGAGAGAGAAAGAGGGAGAGAGAGAGACAGAGAGAGAGAGAGAGGGAAAGAGAGAGGAACGGGACAGGCAGTGTCCACCTCCACAGCCCACTGCTGTGTGAGTGAACAGTCAAAGAGAGGTAGAGAGGGGAGGGAAGCAAGAGAGGAGGAGGAGGGGGCTGTGAGTGTAAGTATGAATGCGTAAAGAGAGAGAGAGAGAGAGAGAATGAGAGATGAAAAAAGTCAATGTGCGGCTCCAGGAAATGACCTGAGAATTTCATTTAGTTTCAGACTGGAAATCCGGGAATGTGGTGTTTAAGGGCTGGGACACGCTTCGCCAGACTGCGTGTAAGAAAATGTGCACATGCGGGGTTGACATAACACGACGGCTATCCCTGTACTCTGCGCGATTTACACCAATATTGAACCGAAATCGCATGCATGAGCAAAAATAACTGACTAATTTAATGACGATTTAATCCGCAAAGCACCTCTGAAAACAACAGTTTGCAAAGCGCTTTTAGAGACCGAGCAAAAGAGGTATAATGTAACAACAGAAAGACAAAGGTAAGGTATGGAGTTGAAACAAGAAGAACAAGAAGAATGCACAACGCAAAATAGTAGTATAAATAAGAGAATGGATACAATAAAAAGACAGCATTATATAAATGAAAGCAATGGAAACAACACCAACTTAACACTGAGCAGTGCTGCACAAAATGTTTTTGAGATTCGGGAGGTGATTGCAACTTTTATGGAAAGACTTTACGTGATTTGAAAAATACACTCCGTATCTTATGCTGTTTTGCATTTTCTGTTTTAAAATTCTGATACAAATCAAAAAGAAATGCATTTTCATCAATTTCATAATAATGCTAGCAAAACATCACATTCCTGAAGCCAAATTCTATCAGCTAAAAACCCAAGCAGTTCAGCAACTCGGCCTCGTCGTCAAACAAAAAGAAAGAAGCTGCAATGACTGAGAAGTGTAGAGCGTTTGGTCACTTTTTTTTAGTAATGACTTGTCATTACGAATGAAGTTGGAAAACCAGATTTGAGGGGTGTGTGTGTGTGTGTGTGTGTGTGTGTGCTCTGGCTCCTCCTCAAGCCTCTGTGGCCCATGGTTCCCATAAACTCTTCTCTGCACAGATCTACAGAGACTGTTACATGTATCTTTGCAGAATTATAATTCCAGCTTAAAATGCCCTGGGAATTTCTCATCTCGACTCCCACCCCCCCAGACTACCCCTACACACACACACACACACACACACACACACACAGCCTAATTCTCCCCTCTCTCCTTCCCTCTCTCCCTCAGTGTGTCCACCGCAGGAGGAAAACTGAAACCAGCCACAGACTGGAAAGCATTAGTCCCCCCCACCACCACCACCACCACCACCACTCCGATTTAACACACTCAACATACAAACGAAAACAAGAACTATTTTGGATATACAAAACAGTATGTAAGCTTTGCACGTTTTGTGCCGTGAGCGCAGAGTGACACGAAAACAGTAGTGTGCACGGTTTACGATTTTGTGAAGCTGACGAAGTTGGCAGTGGGTTCTCATCCAGAGCTTTGCTTATTTTGCAGTTTCCACCCCAAACAAAGAAGCAGTTGCTCATTTGAGAAAACAGGCCAAGCAAAAACCACAGCACTGAGAGGGAGGGGGGGGGTGTTGGTTTGTGTGTTTGTGTGTACAAAGTTGTGCGCATTGAGTTTGTGCATGTACTGTATAATCTGTTTGTTTTTGTATATGAACATGCTTCTATGTTTGTGCATGTATACATGTGTTTGTGTGCAAACATGTGACTGTATGAATGTTAACTTCACTGCTCCTATTATCCTACATTTCTAAAGCAGACAAACAGCCCAAAGAACAGTGCAGAACATTCCTCCGCTCTGGAAAACGCTTCCTACGTTGGGGGCTGGAACGGTTACAGAGACATGACTGGCTTTCACTTGTGGCAGCAGAGCGACAGACCCCAAAATGATCATCAGTGGGACCCCGCATGCCCTGTTCTCGCACGGATCAGTGCTAATGAGACCCGAAACCTCAGTGCAAGAGATGCCAGGTAGAACTGCTGTCACTACTGAGTCAGCATGGGGCTGCCTGCAACTGAAAACGGGAAGGAGGCAGAACAACAGGGAGAAAATCTAACAAGTCAGAACTCCTGCAAAGCACAACATACTGTAGTATTCAGACCAAACACCAAATCACCAATAACCCTAATTAAGAACGACAGGATGCATCCAACACAACTTCAAAACATTTAATTCCCACTTCGACCTGAACCACACAGAAACTTCATCACGACTTCATGGGTGTATCTTGTTTTGGTTAGCCTACGAGACACTTGACTTTTGACACCAGACTGTCAGATACTGATAGATGATAAATGTGTACGGGTAACTCCTTCACCTTTGCATGCTTGGCACTCGTCCTATCACGCTCAGTAAGTCACCTGTGTTATCTGTCTGTATCTGTACAGTCCTCTGTCTGCTTGTTTACTAAGCAGCATGTAGACAAAGGACTCAAAGTGTCTGGCCGGCACACACTTGGGTTTCCACTTTCCCGTTTTTCTTTCCTTCTGTTTTCATTAAAAGGGCTTGGTACCATGATACAAGTTAGAGTGAAACACTGCACCACTGGCGGCACAGTGTATACAAAATAAGTCCTGAGACACACTAGTCATGGATTTGGTGGAAAAGATTAAAGTTTTTACACCGACAGTCGAAGTGATTACTGTAATTACTAAGCCTGGTTGGTGTAATGTAAGGAGTTCAAACACGTTCCTTTACTCTAACTCACTAACTTTGTTAAGTCAATCAGACCTTCAGTTTTGCTTGAGGATTCATTTACTCATATAAACAGAACTGTGTGTGATCACTGCAATAACCACATCAGAAACTGTACTGATTCTCATTTATATATGGTTTAGAAACGATTGCTTTTTAATTAACTGTTCCTTAAAGTGTTCTAGCCCCAAATACAATGCGAGCATAGTTTTAGCTAATCCTAATCATTCCCTTGGCGCAAAATCGCATTTCCTTTGCTTGTCAGAGACAGTGAACTTCTAGCTCTAACCTCTAGGCTATCGCTGTCCACATGGTCGGAAATAGTGGACAGAATGGAGACAGAAGAAAAACAAGGAGTAGAGATGAGATAAAAGACAGAGGCTAACAGGTTGCAAGGCTTTGAAAGGGACAAGGAAAAGTAGAACATTAAGGAAAGAGACAGAGCACACCACCCATACGCACACACAAACACAGAATACGAAGTCAGAAAAGATGTGTGAACAAATCCAAAAAGGGTATTGTTTGAGATTCATTTAAATCTGATTACAGGTTTTACAGACTTTCCCTGAGGGCCAGTGATCACATTGACTGGGTATTAAACTCGATTTGTAATGTATGAGCACACCTCATATAGCTCAGTGTGTGTGTGTGTGTGTGTGTGTTTGTGGTACAACACGTCGAGCAGATACCAGATGATGTAAACTAGTGAGACACGGTGCCGGGCAGACATCAGCTGATCTAACATGCTGGCAAAGCAATCCCACAACCCCTGGCATCAGCAAATCACCATGGCAACGTTCTCTTCGCGCCAAAAAAAAAAAAAAACTCTCTTCGTGCTCCTGGCTGCGTTCTGGAGACCCCACCCTAATTGTCATTGCTTACTTTCAGCCACTTACTTTTCACTTCTCCCAGTGACTTTAAATCTCAGAGGGGGACAACTGCACCCAGAATTGTTTAAGTCATCAAGCTGTGTGTTTAGAGACACGGGAGCTTGGCAGAGACGATGTTATACACAGTCAAAGCCTTTTATGGGCATTGGCTGCAGCAACTACAACCACTTTTAATACACCATCACACTCGTACAGGTCAGCTGAGGTCATATGCTATGTGTTTTCTCGCAGCAGTGTTCCTGAGAGTGCCAGCTGCCGCTATTATTGCAGAGTTTCTGCAGAGTCAGGTTTGTATTACGAGGCTGGGGAGCACTCAGAGGGGCCACTTCATTCCTTTCTGCTTGCCTCGCTACCCCCTTAAATTACGGATCACGTTTAGGTCAAAGATAAAATAGCTGATATTTGGGGTTACTAATATATAATGATGCAATTGGAGCCAGAATCCTCAGGCGTTACCTGTAAAGAATTTGAAGGTTAAGTTGGGCCATTTTGCCGATTTACACTCTTCTTGAC
>JAPQRN010000017.1:19680465-19699768 GCA_037367275.1 Coranthus polyacanthus
TGTGTGTGTGTGTGTTCATGTTTGTGTGTGTCCCTGTGTCAAACTGACTGAAGACCATATGAAGGATGGAAATGTGTGTGAGGTATAGTAGCATGTGTGCTCAAAATTTTTTTTTGTATATGTTTATCACAAAAAATAAGCTAAGACCACTGAGTTTCAGGTAGAAATAAATTATACGTGTACCCTTTTTCTCTTTTAAAAATTTGAAAGGGGTCGCTTTGACCCAAATACCACACAAGGTTTAAGGCTTGAATCGAAGTCCTGAAGTTTTTTTTTTTTCACAAACAAACTATAGGGACTTCCTCCTGGGGGAGAGGATGTAAATGAAGCCTGACACTGGCGGCTGTGCGGAGTGTGTGTGATCTGCTGGGAGACTGATGGCAGGTTCCAGGCCATTTGCTGCTGTGTTATTGCAAAGAAGCAAGTCCACCCCTGGGGCTGTGTGAGGAAGAAGCCGGAGCTTCAAGGGTTGATGGCTTTATAAATCACAGGCAAGCACAGGCTGATAGTGAGTATATAAAGCAATTCCAATGACTGCTCATGCCTGGATGTGTGTGCACACACCCAAACGCACTCATAAAATGCAGTTTTCTCGGTCGCTTTATTTTTGGCAGACTACAAAATCCCTTGAAATAGCACCTCGGTACATCATGGAACAGTAAAGATCTTAAGTGGGCTAACACCTCACTTGACTCACTTTACCCACTAATGAAAAACTAAGCAAGCAGACGCAGTCAAACACACCTATTCTAAAATACTTCAAATCACGGTTATTATAGTGAACAAACATTAAAACTAGCAGTGAAAAAGTAATTTATTGGCTGGCATCACAACACTAAATAAAAACTACAAAGAAACAATTGCAACACAAACTAAAACAAAATAAAAACCGGAAAAAAAAAAAAAAAACTAATGAAAGTTTCAAAACTGTACCAAAACGTTGCTTCAGTTGGAACAAAATTTTGTATAATCCACCACACACACACACACACACACACACACACACACACACATAAGAAATCATGTGCAGACAGACATCCTCCGTCCCCTTCTCCGACACAAATGGGGTCAAGCCTACACACACTCAACCACCAATGAAAGAGGATCTCCCAAAATTACCACTTTGCTGGAGCCTGGAGCAACCAGTGACTTCATGTCTACAGCAGCTAGACTGATTTACTCACATTTAACTCCCACCGCAGCCCAGGAAACCCATCTTCGAGCCCCTCACAGCACGTTCCTCCTATCTGTTGAACATTATACCGACCCACATCCTTTTCTTCTCTCCCCTGTCTCCTATACCCTTCCTTGCAAACACTCAAACACTCAAAACTAAACTCAACACCAGAGCTGTTAAGGGAGTGTGTTGTGTTATCAGTGACAGATAAGGGAGGTCAGACAGAGATTCAAGCCAAAAACGACTCCATAAACACAACTCAACAGTCTCTGTATTCTTGTCTGCACTGGCTGGTTGTCACTGAGATAAAAAAAAAAAGTGGATTCTTCAGAACAATGTTACAGCTAAACAGTATTTGGAGCTCAGAATGAGTGCATTTGTGTGAGTTTTGGTTTTGTACACATATTAGAGCATAAACACCAGCCATAGAGGCCATGAATTGTGATCAGAAGGTCACAATAGGCTGATCTTCGGTGGCATACAAGCTTTTAAAATAGATGCAAAAGATGTATATTCCAGACAAGACACAGACTTAGATGAGTTTACAGGCCAAAGGAGCACATAACAGCGATTCCAGGTCTCATAAAACCCTATCCTTAAAATCACAACTGAAAAATGCCAAATGTAACATGCATAACAATGTGACTGGTGTGTCTGTGCCAGTGACTCTGGTCAGTTCTCTGAGGCTCCAGGTCATGGTGCTGATTGATCAATCCCTGGTGCTGGAGGCGTCTGGATAGTGTGGGTTGTGTGCATTTCAGTGTGTCTTGAATGTGGTTAATGGATTACAGCCCTGACAGGTCAGAATTAGCCCAGGGGTGAGGAACAGATAAAAAGGGAAGTCCACCATTTCCCCTCATCCACGCAAACGTAAAGTCAAAAGCAGACGAGACAAAGCCCTATTCTGTTTTACTTCATCATAGACATCATCTTCGCACAAAGCAACATGACAGACAAGATGAAAGTCGCACTGATAAGTAAGTGAACACCACCCCCTGGTGGCAAGAAAATTAAGTCCAGAGTAAAGCTGCGTTCGGACTCACCACAGGTGTATATGACACTTAGGTACTTCCTGGTGCCCGGATAGCACGGATCTCCAAAGTCTCTGCTGGAGGCTCGAACCAGGCAGCTTTTCTTTCCTTGACAACGGGAGGTGAGAACCTGTAGAGCCACAGCTGAGTGGCAGTCTGTCAGAGAGAGAGAGAAAGAGAAGAAAAAGTACTGTATTATTTACAGGCGCAGCAAAAACTTAGGAAAACGTGACAGTTTATCAAATGATTTGGGTAAATACTGAATATATATATTTTTTAATCTTTCCTGGTTCTGTTTTCTTGTCAACTGCCCTGTTATTTTTTCTATTTAACAATGCAACAGCGTGAGAAAGTGACGACCACCTATGTATTGTATAATCTCTATATTGATGTTGTTACTAAAGGTCAATCAATAGTGTTTTTGGTATAATAACAATAGTTGCAGGAAGGCAGGAAAGATCACTGGGTAACAGTTGAACTAAACATCTAAGCAAAAGTAATAAATACCTAAATAAATAAATCTGGAACTGAAGTGATTTTTTTCTCTCGTTTGAGTTGTTGTTTTCCCACAGTCAGTAAATCCAGTTGAGAAGCCTATTATCGGATCCAAGTTCTGCCAATACCAATAAAAAAAAAAGTAAAACGTCCTATTGGCGCCAATTAATCGGCCACTTATCCAATCACGATGCATGTTTGGACACAAAAATTCACAGTGCAACCACATTCTTCTTATTTGACCTTTGCTGTGTGTTTATACTTTCCAGCTAACTTACTGTTTTGATGGACAAGAAGCACTCCAGACACAATGGGACTACATGAGTCCATGTCATCTACAACAGGAAAGGACACACACTCCAACAGCGTCCCACACACACAGTGCAGAGAGCAAAGTAACGTCCCACGCACACACTGATTCCCGTAAAGCCTTTCTCAGCTTCCATGATGGAGTCTGAGTCCGCACCAGACCCGTATAGAAACCTCAATGGGGCCTCACATTGTCTCTTGGGATACCTGATCCAACATGTGTGTGTATGCATGTATGGATACCAGACAGAGTAATAGATGGGGCTCTCATACATCATCACTAAGAACCTGCCATCTCCTTCAGACCCTCTCCCGTGCTCTCATCCTGTGGGGAGTGTGGAATGACGCTCGTCTCTTTCCTTTTTCTGCTCTGTTTTACCTCCTCTCACACATTTCTAATGGAACTACAGAAAATGATCTCCTAACCTGCTGTGCCTGCACGCTTTAAAATGAACTATAAAGAGCCCATAAAGCTGGTTTTACAAGTCTATTTTTAACAAATGTGACCTTAAAGACAGCAGCAGGCTGGAGAGGCAGTGACATATACTATGTCAATATTCAAATAGTAAAATGTGTCTTATTGTAATGTGGCTAAGTAAAAAAAAGACCCACTTGAAAAGAACACAGAGTTGAACAGTTACGGCTTAAATAAAAATCATAACTTCTTAGCTCGACATTTGATGATCATTGTTTTTTAATTTTTCTTTATTTAGTAGGATCAACAATTGGCAGTGGTCTGAAGGTATGTGAAACACGTCCATCCTTGACTTTTAATATTATCAATTTTTAAAACCAAAACTTCATTTAATCTACTAAGTGCTCCATGTTCCACCTAATGAACACTAGTTACACTGCAGACTGACGTGTGAGGAGCACTAATTAGAGTCTTGTGGGAATGTGGGTTCCACATGGACGGCTCCCAGGCCCCCACGGTCCATCTAACCCCTAAAAGCAACACAAGGAGACGGGCCTTTGAAAGTGGACACTGGGTTCTTGCACCGTCTGCCCCGGTGGGCCCCCCGAGTGAGATCAGAAAGGTAGAGACAACAGACTGGTTAAGGTTTGGCTCACACATCAACAGACCACAATGAATTATAGTGTGGGTCAAAGGTTAATGTCCCAGTCAGGAAGTGAAAAAGGGTAATCTAGTGGTCATGCATAGTGTCAACATTGGGAATTCTTTAAATGGTGTGCAATCCAGCCGTACAGAATTACAAGAGTTAGAATCACATGAGAGACACCTTTAGTGACACTCTCCATGGTCATGATCCATTATGAGTGTACTTGCTGCAGTAAGCTTCTTAAGAATGTGAAGCTGAGTCAGTCCATTTGGACGCGCTGAGAAGGGGAACCGGACACTAACCAGCTGGAACTGACGATTCCCAACTAGGATGTAATGAGGTAGAAGCCAGTGGAAACCAACGAGTGTAACTGGATAATGCATCTGAAAGGTTACACAGTTCCCACTGTCAACTAAAACACAAAACAACACCTGCTGTTCAATAAATTTCACAAACTGATTCATCTGCAACTGAATTATTTGGCTGAAGAGCGATGCGGTATCTTGTTAAGGCGTAAAATGCATTTACTTCTTTTGAGAAATAGATTCCATTTGTTCTGCTTTTGTCTTTAAAATGCAATGCGTAACATTTCTGAAGAAATGTACATGTATTAATCGCTTTTTCCATTTCCAATGTGTGAACGGATCACAATGTACCGTAAAAACATACACAACATGAGTACCTTCCCCAACTGCATTCTACATCCATGTTAGCAACCTGCACATGGAATTCTGTGTTCCCAAGTTCTTCAATGCCTCTCCTCTGCTACTCTTCTGTGGCAATATTGTACAACACTAGCTACATCTAGTTTAAAAAATGTAGTCCACTAACTTTAAATAATGACTGGCTCCTGTCACGATGCAAACTTCATGTAAGTACACATGCAAGCGCAAATGTTGCATATTGAAGCTTTGAATAAAGTTTAACCAAAAAAACATCAATTTAATTTCCCTCTTTTCATCGGATCTGTCAGTATTGTATATTCTTTTTCCAGAGATCATCTCAAACGTATACAGTTGAAACAGCATCATGCACAGATCTGTATGTGTATGGATCTGTCTATGCATATGTGTCAAGTGTGGTATGCGGTATGTGTGTACTATATGTACAAATGTGGCGGTGCAGTGACCTCCTGGCCTGCCTGATGTACTTTAATTTGCTCTCCTTCTTTCTTTTTCCTTCCCAGAGGGCTTGCTTAAGCCAGTGTGCCACGCTGAAAACCTTCCTTACTGACAGCGGAGTCCACTGACAGACAGGCCCCCATTAGCCAAAGCTTTGATTCCCTGGCTGGGTGATTAGTTGAGCAGGGGGCCCACAGAGGAACGGGTGGGGCTGGAGGTTCAGAGACAGATAGAGACTTAAAGAGACAAGAGGATGGAGACACGCAAACTTGTTCCTTGTTCCGCTGTTTCTTCGTGCCTACATGTGCACACATACTGAGGTAGGCTCACACACATACACACAGCAAATCTCTATGCATTCCTCAGGGTCTGACCTCCTCTGGCTCTCATTAGCGGCTTTAACACAGACAGACAAGCATACAACAATCCTCTCTCTCACACATGCACACACAGAAGCGAAAAGGAATGAATAACCCCTGTTACCTCTAACCTTTACCCCCAACCACCTCCAAGGCTGCGCACCCACCCTCTAACCTCCAAGTGGCCAACAAGGACAAGCCTGTGGTTCAGAAGAGAAGGTCCACAGTCAAGAGACGCAGCAACCAAGGAAAAGGAGGAGTTTCCTGGTCAAACACACACACACGTATTCTCACTCATGAGTGATCACAGTGGATGACAACATGTGGTCAGACACAGAAAGATACAAATAAGAAAACGACAAGCAAAGACACGATTTCTTTTACAGCTTTGAAGTTACTGACACCTGCTATATTATCAGGGCGTTCAGTTAAGAAATCCGCTGCCAGAGTCACTGTAAGGATGTTTGTTTCTCTGTCTTGCATGTATTTGGTGTGCTGATATGCTACCCAGTACCAGCAGTACCTCTATGTTGCTTTGCTCTTTTTGTCAAATCAGTCATCCATCATAAAGTAACTGTAACTTTGTGCTCGCCGGTTTAAGCAAGCAGAGAGTTCTTTCAACATGAGGATTTTACAAAATAATGTAACCAAATAGTAACTCCTGTGTGTTGTGCTGGCTGCAATTAATTTTCCCTTTTCCCAAAGTCTGTGTGGAAAAGATTGTCTGGCACAGTTCCACGGGCCCCAGAATAAGAAGATACCTCAGAGCGTGTACACATTAAGATGTAAACACACAAAAATTCCCAGAAAGGTCTCATAGCAACGTTCCATGAGAGTCTTCCAAGTTATCCACCCACTCTTTCCTGGAATTTCCAACACAATGGGCGAACAAACCTGTCAAAAGCACTCATCTCCTCTTCTAATCTGACTCACCTGCGATACATATCATTTGATAGGGAGGCTTAAGTAATTGTTGTGAGATTATGTCTTTGTATAATAGAAAACTGACGTACATTGACAAGCCGCGATAGGGTGAAAGGACGTGCACACGCCAAGTCCTTTCTGTAAATGCTATTAATGAATTTGAGACGACTCTCCCACACACATTTTTACTGTAAATGGTCCACTCACTTCAGCTTCAGTGGGATAAGATGTTACTGTAACAGTAGATTCAAGCACTACAGCAGTGTATAGCCTTGAAGCTGAACACACAAACACACTTGCGCATATAAATATATGCACACATGCACAGACACATGCATACATGCAGTTTTCTTCAGCTGTGTTTGTAAGTTGATAGCAGGTTATTTTTTCAGTCAGTGGCACTTAGTACAAAAACAGTCAACTCTTTGCATGTGTGTTATCACTGACAACATGTTACTTTATATATTCAAACACCACATCTGAATTCCTATCAGTGGTAACCCTTTGACCTAAACCTTGTGACAAGCTGTTATTATGTCAAATAAATTCAGAATTAAGTATTTGGTAGTTGGGATGATGTTTAAGAAAAACAGTCACCAACAAGAATTCGCTCTCTATCACCTAGTGCTATGCTATACTTAGTTTTTCTATACAGGTTGAAACACACAGAAATGTACATTTTATCTAAACAGTAATGTCCAAACCAACACTGCCACTCTGCTCTACTTATCTGCTCTATATACATCAAAGTAATTGAGACATGCAGATAGAGTTACAGTGAAGCAGCTTGCACCCTAACAACTCAAACAGACTTCCGAAAGCCAAGTGTTAAATTTGAACTGCAGCTGTGCTTTATGGCACATTCTACAACTGCGGCACAGCTTTTAAAGGCTACCGTGATCACACGAGTAGCGTCAGTAGCCAGTGCTTACGTTTTGAAACATCTTGTTGTGGGCCTTGTGTGAAGCACATACTCAAAAGTGAAAGCGCAATGGCTGTTTAAAAAAAAAAAAAAAAGAAAGAAAAAAGAAGCCATCTGAGACTCTGCATGCCAAGCGTGGGGGGCTATTTAGATGTCAAGAGGTGTGTGATGATGGTAATGGGGCAGATGAGAGAGGAGGGCTGAGGCTGGCCCCTTTTCTTTGAGGATTCTCCATCACCGCCAAGACCTGTCCAACTCCACCACTCCCACCCCACCCCAACACCAAGGAAAAGACAAGATCAAAGAGGTCCTACTTTTGTTGGGAAGCCTGGACAAGCACTTGTTTTTGTCTGGTAGACTTTTTTAGGGCTTTTGGGTTTAACAACGAACCAGAGAGCTGCTAGCTCCACAGCTCTCCAAGGCAGTGAATATACTGCTAAGTTCATACGCTCAATGTGGTTTTCAGACGAGAAAAGCATCCCCTGAAGGTCAGGTTTCTGACATTAGTATTAGTTCACATACTTGTACCAATATTTGGTGTTTATGTTATAATTTAACATATTTAATACTCTACTTAAAAAGCATTTACATTGCATTTTAATGTTGTTTCCATCTATCATGTTAGTCTATTTATTGGATCGTACCTATTTAATGTTACGACTGATGTCTAAGGGCATAATGTCTTTCAGCTTAGATGTCTTGTAGGTTAGAAATGGACGCCGGTTGGAAATAACTGTATAATACATGCAGTTTTTTCAAACCTTGAAAACATATTAGTAAATATATATTTGAAATCTACTTAGTGTCTGGACCCCTATTCTTAAGCTCCAGATAGCGCTTCGGGGCGTCCCGTTTCACATCTCCCTTATATCCTTTACATCGTTTGTGAATAAACTGAAGTGAGTATTAACAGAAAGATTAAGAGCGATTTATTTAACAGGAAAAAATAAATAGTGCACAAGCTCAGTACTGCTCTGTGACGTTTCTATACATGATGCAGAGCCCCGTTCACCTGGGCAGGTGCAGCCAGCTGTGTGACTCCAGGCGCTGATCTCACACCTCAGACAGCAGTGAGGTTGCCGGAGAAGTGCAGTTTAGGAGATTACTATAACCTATCTTGTTGGCGCATACAAACACGCATTTAAAGAGACATGAAATCCAACTTGCGCCTAATGCGACTGCCAAACCTGAGATTACTGAAACACATACAGCCTCAAACACATACGTGACGCACCAAACCATTACAGACAGGAGGGCAAAAGGAGGGAAAAAAGCATTTAAAGTTAATTAACGGTGTGTGTCAGAGCTCTCACTCAAGACGACCTTACTTCCTGCTACTGGTGACATGGGAGCCACATCAAAGAGAGAGCTGACGGGAAATCCCACAAGGGCACCGCTACAGAGTCTGAAACAGCCTGAGGAGGTGTTTGTGGGTGGCTGGAGTCTGCGTATGCAAGTGTATGTTTGTATAAAGATGGAACAGCGTGTAATGAGTGAATAAGAACAACAAGGTGTTTACGTAGTATATGGTTGAATGTGCCGTCGATCTGAATGCACACACGGTTAACATGAGATTTGAAAGTAAATACTACTTGCCCTACGCTCTAATCTGGTCTTTGTATAACTGTAACAGTAGAGTCCATTTTCCAAGAATACTCAGCTACTGTATTTAATCCGGAGTCTGAAACCAGATATCAGGTCAGCCCTGTCTCACCTGCTACAACTACCTGTCGCACATTCCTAGTCCACCTGCGAGTAGAAGACTGACGCTGGCTGAGGTTGCTTGAAAGCAGCCTATCAATGCTCGTAGAGAACAACAACACGTTCTTTATATCTGTCTCTGATTACTCACAGACTGACGCCTGTGTCAGACTTTCGACCCCTACCTGACACCTCTGTCACACGATAAAGAAGGAAACACACACATTTGCACAAGCACACGCGCGCACCCACACAAACACACACAAGCACTCTTCAGGGCATGTCCATAGTGCATTGTTTGAATTGTGAATCATGACAAATGACATTTAGACCTCTTTTGCAGCTATGCACAGGTTTGTTCCTAGCGCACATGCTTTCACGAACACACCAGTGAACATACACCTGCTTGGGCTACTTATTTACAGGTGCAAACCCAGCGTCCATTTCCTTCTATACATTAACGAAACAAAAGCAGCGCAGACTCAAGTTAAATAAATGAGCTGGCCAGCAAAGAGGCCAGGGCCACCACAGTAGCTATGGTTATACTAATACTTGTCATGGATCCAAGCTTAGAGTCATTAACATTCCCCTAAACAAGGGCGAGGGTACATCTGGATATCCAGTGCACTCACACATGCACATACACACACATTCATACTTAGAGGGAATTCAATACTGTCCCTTTTCTACGGGCCAAACTCTGCGCTTTGGATGACAGAGACATCTGATCTACATTCCACCCCAATTCCCCTGGCAATATGTGTGCGTGCATGTTTGTGTGTGTCTACCTGAGTTTGTGTGTGAGGTTTCATATCTGAGCATGCTTTTAAAGTGAGTCAAAGAGGAAAATGGCTAATCTTTTCTTCAGTTTCAAATTATTAAACAACTACCTCAGATGAACAGTTTAAAGGGATTTAAAAAGATGACGTCAAAGACAGGTGTGGCAAGCCAGTATTTGCTTTAGATGCTCAGAGGCAAAGCAGTTCTAGAGGAAATCATAAACTATCTCAAACCACAACAGCATCTCAAAGCATATCACCAGAGTAAAAAAAAAAAAAAAAAAAAAATCTTAAGGAAAGTATTCAACAGGAATTATGAGCCTGGAAGGTTTTATAGTTTTCTTTGTGGTTCAGAAGTGTTCGAGTCCTAGCATGTAAAGCTCATCAATAAAAGTGCTTCACTTTCCCTGCCTGTTCAATAGTCTTGGCAAAATCAAAGCTTAAAAAGCGTGACCTGAAGTTCCACTCTCCGAATTCATTAATATGTATAAGAACATTAGCAGAACAAGGAGGTGTGTTTGAAGTCATGCAAACCCAAGCAGACTTGATTTGCATTCCCAGATCTCAATCCTCTATTAACCTTAAATTGACCCTGAAACTGATGATACTACAGGACAGTCAGTGATAAAACTACAGAACGGGCCTGGAACCTAATGGATTAGTGTCTTACTATGCTGAAGAACTGCCTACTCAGCCGACATGCGCCAATGGTGTCATATTACAGTGTTTTAAAGATGTCTGAAATGTTCAAAAAAGCTCAAAAAGACGTGCTTAATAAAGTGCTTATTATGTGTGGTGCTCAGTTGAATGACGGAAATAGAACATCCACAATTTGCATAATCCAGTAGAAATTCATCCACGTGTTTTAAGTGCTTGAAGTGCTTCAATCATCATTAAAGCGCATGTCGTGCAAGAGAACCAGTAAACGCAAATACAGGAGTTAAAGTGACAGAGTGACACGGCGTCTCACCTACTGACGGGGCCCTCCTGTGGTGTAGGGGACACTCTAAGGTGCCTTGCTGAGTTCGGCCAAACATGGCAGAGTAAACGGCAATCTGCATACCCCGTTTGCAGCTCAGCCTCATCCTTTCCTCCTCGCAGACCACCTTACTCTTGTATTCGTCTGGTGGGAGAGGGGAAACAGAGGATGCAAATGGTTACAACAAAGCACAACACCAGGGACTCTGTACAGAAAAATGGAAATGTAAAACATTTCATTAGCAGAAGGCCATGTTTGAATAAAGTGTGACCAAATGGACAAAGTACAGTTTTTACATTTTCCACCTTTAATTTATAAAATATATGTATGCAAGCTGTTACGTAGTGTTCTTAGGTACAAATTCCTGGCTTTTACTTGAGTATTTTCATTTTATGCAACTTTATAGTTGTACTTCACAACATCTCAGAGGCAAATATTTTAGTTTTTACTCCACTACATGGGTCTGACAGCTTTCGTTACTTTTCAGAATACAAATCTTCTTTGCATCCAGTGAAAACCATGTATCTGCAAATGTGTTGGTTTTGAATGTTTGTAATAAATTGAAGGATGAAGTGTTCCTTTATGGTTCAAGAAAATTGCCCTTCTTCTTAAACTAAATAAAGTCTTTAAAACCCTCTTGGAGTACATTGTCACAAAGCTGAAAACAGGCCTGTTTTTCTGAGCTCAGGAAAAGCTGACTTAAGAGATGCATGGTTCTCACAGGACAGTGGCACTAACAAACATGATGATCTTATGAAGAATATGATGCGTTGCTGTCGATTAAATTACCCTACAGTATATAAAGTAGTTAAAATGAGCGCAACATCTACAGCAGTAAAATCCAGCATACGCATATGAATCAAAAACATCATTTTGCTGATAATACTTGAACGCAGAACTTTTACTTGAAGTGGAGTACTTTTACAGTGTGGTTTCACTTTTGCTTAAGTAAAGGATCTGAATACTTGTTCCGTCACTGAAGAGCGGTGTAGTTGCTCAGTGGACATGTAGAGCCATGTAGAGGCATTCCTCGCACACATCCAGCCAAAGTGACCTGTGACTGCCAGAGCAGCTCCACTGGCCAGCAAATAAAAACACAACACAAGCAGCCGTTTTTTTACGTCCATGTGGGGAGTGGAACAGGAATGCAGAAAGAAGAGAGAGTAGAGAAAAAAAAAGGCTGGGCTGGTTTTTATATCTCTTGGTGACGGATTCACTCTTATTCTCTCTCACTACCTCCCTTTCTCCTCCACTTCCTCTATCCTTCTTCCACCTCTCCTTTCAGAGGCAGTGACACCTGCCCGTTGCACCTCACTAACACCCCATGTGGCCTTTCTCTCTTCCCCTGAGAAGTCATTGGTTAAGTGACAGTGAACAAAGAGCTGTTGATTGGCCCTGGGGTCCAGTGGAGAAAGAAAAAGTAGGGAGGGCAGGAGGATCAGTGGATTAATGCCCACTTCTGGTCACTCTAGTGTGAACTGCTGCACAGTTCAGTGCAGCTCAGTGCAGTACAGCTCAGAGCCATGAATGGGGACCAGAATCTGGGTGGGATTACTGCGTTGTTGTGGCTCCCCTCTGGAGTGATACTCTTAGTTTCCTGGCTCACAGGGAGAGGAAAAGAAGGGATAAAGGAAGCGGCACGCAATAAGTTTTTCCTTTTAAACGCAGCAGGGAAGACAGCAGAGACTCACTCAGACACTGTGATTGTTAAATTAGTCTAGTACTGCTGCTTTATACAGGGGATGGACAGTAATCTGGTGCTTTTTTCATTATTTTTTTTCTCTTAAAGATGTGGAATTTAAAATCCGAAAGCATGTTGTTCATTTTAAGAATGTGACAGGGAAACACAGTGCCTGCACCTGAATATTCCTTATCTGAAGATCTATAGCAAACAACAAATTTAAAATACGGCTACCTTATCCTCTTTAAAATTCAACTACACACAACTTAAAGTCTGGACACCTGTTTCCTTTTCTTGTTAATGTCATAATTTATCGTAAGTGTAAATGTACCCACCCTTCGTGTATTTATAGACTGGCCGCAGCACAGAGGACAGAAATGTGTGTCACTTGCATGATACAGGACGATGAGGGACTTACTAGGTCTGCATTTGTACCAGACAATGAGGTATTTACTTCTGCCAGGACACTGGTCTGTCCCAAACACGCGGCTGTTGACAAGGACTTGACAGCTCCTTCTGTCTTGGCACTCGTCCAGCATTTTCTAAAGAGGGAAGAGTGACAGAGAGCGAGAGAAGACCAAAAAGAGGTTTAGAGGGAGAACAATAAGCCAACGATGGTGAGACCAGTAGCAGGCAAACCTAAAACCACTTCAAACAGGCTGCTTATAGCCATGGGAATATGAAGAAGGCGGAGGTAAGAGGGGGGGAAGAACGAGAGAAAGAAAACTCTGGAAAGCTCCACTCAGCTCCTTTCCTGGCATCCTTTTGCTTCTCTAGTTTCATCATCTTTTAGCCTGCTGTATCCCAGGTGAGCACATTCCAACGCACTGCATTCTCTCTTACTGAATTCCCAGTCACTGGAGGAATTACTGGACAGATACTGTTCAGAGCTTTCCCTGAATTTAACATGACATGATCTTGAGCGTTACCCTCTAAAACACATCAAAAACGGTCACAGATCCTCAATGTAAATTGTTACACGTGTATACAATTGTGCGTGAATTTCAACATAAGATGTGAGTTTCCCAAAAAAGCATCACACACTACTTAACACTACTTTTGTGTTATTTTCAGAATCCCAAAGCAAGTAGTTCACTATGTGCTGTCATGTGTTGGCCCTGTTTTTATTCAGTTAAATGGTACATTAAATACTAATTATATAAATTGAATGAATGAAATGTTGATTATTGGTATGTTTTACAATCTTACCCTCATTATAATCTTTACCAAATCAAATATTTCATCATTTAATTTGGGCCAAATGTGCAGAAATGCATATATGTTTGAAACTCAATCAAATCTTGTAGCCTATGGAAAACATAATGGAAAACAAGCAAACAGCTTTGATTCATTCATTTGATTTTAAAGGTATTTTAAGCCAGTTAAAACAGATGACACAGAATCAGTTCTAAGCAGAACTAAGCATTTTTATATGGAGACATTCCAGCAATACCAGCAAACCAAGGGTCACGAACAGGTGGTACAATGAGATTCTTCAGGGTTGTACTAATGTGGGTGGCGCAGCAGTCAGTCATTCTCTCACTTCAGCACAATGCACTCTCTGTGTCTGTGCATTCATGGCTGTCCTGTCTATTATGGAAACGGAGAGTGTTCAACACTAGAAGGCAGAGGAACTAAGAATAAACCAAACAACAGAATGAATGCTCAACGGGATGTGTTTGTGTGTGTTTGTGTTGGTGCTGCAAAGCGGGGCTTCTTGTCCAGCCACATAACAATTTAGGAGAGGATGCTAAGGCAAAGAACCCATGAAATCGCTTTGTGTCATGGGAACATACAAGCCTGCTTCCTCTTTAGAGAGTGTAATTTGCCGGAAAACATCCTCACAAAGCATTACATAATCAAAGGTCCTCCAAAATTTAACCCTTGGTCAAGTTGACCATTTTACTGGACTTTTTCTCTGCAGCCTAAAAGATAGCCTCTGCATGTGTGACGAGTGGAGTGACACAGGTTTCAGACAATGAGGATGAACAAACACTATCCAGAATGTGTGGGAATGAATTTACCTGTAGTGCAGTGGACACTGAACAGTATCGATCATCCTCCTGATAGTTATAAGAACTTAGGAGGGCCTGGTAGGTCTGAGGGCACTGTTGGGGGTCAGAGGCACCTCTCCTTCCGTAGAAAGCTGACTGGACGGTGATGGTAGTGCGGGGTGGGCAGCGAACAGACAGGAAGTCTCCGTCACAGGCCTGCTCAGTGTAGTTCCTCAACACTTTGGATAGATAACCTAAAAGACAGCAAAATGCAGCAACAGTTGATAACGTACACAGCGATGGCTTGTATTCAGGATTTCCAAATATCAGGTTGCAGTCCTTTTTCTCTACTTTCACACTATGTATGCAGTGCATGGGGTCTCAATGCAATTTACATTTACTGAAATGAAACGAATTCGAAGTAATTAAGCAGATTAAAGCTTAGACACTATGGCAGTTTTGCTTCACCTGGGCAAAATGACAGCTTAAATAAATCTCTAATTTCACAGTAGCATCATATTCAGAGAGGGTTAGCATGTTGCAGCGTCTTCCAAGGTTGTTTTGTTCAATTTATGGAGTGTTTCCATGGACATTTGGTAGTGCTGCATATCAGCAAGCCCTGGCACATGACTGCTTACAATTCAAAGCTGCCTCTAGGCCCAGGATATCACAGCAAAGATAAAGCTTCGGCTTTTTTAGCTGTTAGCGTCAGCCCTCCAGTCATAGCTAAAGAACTGACACGTGTTTGATATTAAAACAAACGTGTCTGATATTATTCGGTTTTATTCAGTGCAGAGAGACACAGTGTTTACATACAGGGCCTTTACCACAGATTTGAACAGAAATATGTGAGAATTTTGAGGCGATATTATCACTGCAAAATGCTACTAGACTGGGTAACGTTTCCTGGACTATATGTTAAAGCATTTCATTATTTATGCTGCATTTTTCAGGCTAAACCTGTTAGCGTGTTCATGCTTGCTAGTAACCATGGTTACCAACAGGACGCAAGACACAAACAGACGCAATATAAAAACAATGTAATGACGCAAACACTAAGTGGATTTTCACTTAACCTTGGAGGAGGCAACTGAAATAAAAGCTGTACAAAACACTTTTCAGCTAACTTCACAATTCCATTAAGAGTCTCTGAGAGCTGTCACTCACACAGAACTGAACCCATCACAAAGCCATCATTAACATTCCTGTCTTTAGGAAGAAAAGCATAGAAAAAGAGGAGAACTGCAACCCTGGCTGCAATGTCTTTCTAGACTAATCTGGATCATTAAGAAGCATTTTCTGAGGATGGCTTACGACAAAGCCCTTCCTCACAAACACTTTTCCGTCACTACTTTTCCCAGTTCTAAAACGTACAAAACTGGTCAATTCACAAACTATCCCAGACATATCATGGATATTAGGATTAGTTTCATGTTTTTGTTTTTGTGAAAATGTGTAATTACAAAAACGCTGCAGTCCTTTACTTTTTAAAATAACTGAAACTTCTCCAGTGAGCGGCAGCTCCCTTGTTAAGTGCTCTGCAAACACATTTACAAAGAGTCAACACACACACACTCACAAAGTGGACACGCTGTGGTTCAATTACCTTTATTTAGTTAGCGTTTAGTAGGGAAGAGGAAATAACACACTGTTCTCAAATACACATCGACACACGCACATACACATGTATTCGCGCAAAACACACACATTGTCCTTTTATCACCATGGCCACAGTTAAAAGGAGGAAGGGAAACAAGAGACATTCTCAGGCTTCGAAAGGTCAGCCTCACTCTAAATAGAGATGGTTATTAAACCACCATTGCTCACAGTAACAGGTTTCCACCTGTGGCTGGGTTGTGCAAATGGAGAACAGGTGCACCATGCTATTTGATGGATATTTTCAGTTTAGTTAGAGATTATTTGCATGCCACATACTGAACTCAAACTGGTAGGAATGTGAACTAAAAGTAGTCAAAGCAGCTCTGTCTTTACAGCTACTTCGATGTAAATAGATTTTTTAAATAACCACCTGCGACACAGGACTTTTGACTAGAGGTCGACTGACAGTGGATTTTTAAAGGCTGGATTAAAAAAATGATAGTTTGCAGCTGGAAAAGCCGATAGACGATTCATTGGCCCGATATCGCCCCACTCTCCTTCCTCCATGAAACAAAAAACTGGATAACTGTTGAACTTAACATCAAGCTCAAATGAATTAATCAATAAAGCTGGAACAGAGTATCGAACTGTTTGCTGAGCTATTATTTTCCTTCAAACTGAGTAACTCCAGCTGAGAAGCCTGTCATTAACTATTGGCCATTATTGGAGCCAAGTTCTGCCAATACCACTAGTTTGTAAAACGCCCCATCAGCGCCGTTTAATCAGCCAAACCGATTAATTGGTCTATCTCTACTTTTGACCATCTTATACTATGATATTGAGCTGTAATGTGTGACTTAATTAAAAATATTTTAAAAATTGGATTTGCTTATCTTATTTGGACGTAATTGTTGAAAGGTGTTCTCTTGATGCAACTCAGTGTGTTTATAAGGCAATTTAACAATACATTTAAACTTCTAGAGGTTGTCTTACACATTTTTCCGTCTGACATACTATAATTTACACTTTACACTCACGCTGCTGCAGTTTGGATTCATTTATTTTATTTTGCAGGCTTAACTAGTTTCTAGATTCCCCAGCCGTAATCTCCCTCTCACACACTAGTCTGCTTCGCCTGCCACATTCCACAGAGTGTGAGAGGGAACTTGGCATTCCCCTTGGCAGCGGGACCACACACACACATGCATACAAAACGTCAACACAAACAACGTGGTAGGAACAAGCCTGGCTGCTTGCTCTTGAAGCCAGGGTGTGCGGTGTTGGAGTAACAGTATCACATTATTAGGGCTGGTTCTTGGCAAAGTGCCAGTGCCATGAGATACCACGAGTTTGTGCAGCCATCTGGTTAGCGAAGCCTCGGGTACAGCGTTGGAAACCATGGAAACGGCTGAGGTTATGAAGAGGGTGAAACAGAGAGAACTGAAGATGGATAATTGAATTCATACAGGCCACTTAGAAGAGGAACTTCTTGAGAAGGTGGAGGGGCGGGTCACTTCATAAAGAGTAAAGAAGGATCCTTGAGCAACAGTTTGAGCTCCACAAACACACACCGATACGCCTTCCTCCACCCTACAAAGTGGGATTGTGGCTAAGGGTAAACAGATTATCTCACACAAACCCTGAGGCGCTCTCTAAAACATCCATTTCTCTCTTTCACCATCCCACCATTCTCCTCCCACGCTCTCTGTCTCTCTCTCCACTTCAGGATCGTCACTATTGTTCCCTTCACGCTACCTGTTGACTGAAGCCTCCTTTCAAGGCCAACAAATCAGGCGGGGTTAAGGCACCTGTGTAAACCGCCCAGCCAATGACAGGTGTCCCTCAGAGGCAGAAGGCCGAACAAAGCTGGAGGAACACCCAGGCGTCTCTCCTCCTCCCTTCTCCTCCCTGATTCTTTTCATGTGGGGCCAGACTCCTTCCTTAACTAGTTCTCTGCCCTTTCTCTCGACAAAAAGACCACACTATTATGTCTGCTGGTTTGTTTATTTGGCCATTAAAAGGCAGGAGGTTGTGGTCGTGATGCCTTTCGTGTACAAACAGGTTGAAAAGCAAGCAAGGTCCATTTAATCTCTGCACAAGCAGCACAGGGATTTGTTATAAACATAGACAAAGCCAGCTGCACCTGCATTTTCTATCTCTCATCCAAAACAGATTGGATCTTGTCATATGGTGCGATTTAACCTGTCAGTGGACAGGAATGTCCTTAGTTGAATCATATTTTGGTTTTCAGCTGCAATCGGCACACTTCTGCCATTAATTAAGCTAGAAATCAGAAGTTCCTGTGATTATTAGCTCCTCACCTGTGGTCATGTGATGACCCTCAAGTCTGATCCAGTGATGGAGGGGTTGAGGTATGATGAAGATTAGTGACAGGACACTGTGTTGTGTCAACATGACACAGAAAGAGGCCTGTTGGTGAAGGATTTCCTCCCAGGGAACCACTGATTAGATAAGACCTGGTGCGGGTTACATACCAGTGCTTTCTTGCAGGACAGCACAGGGATGATAATTACAGATATTACATCCCCCGATAGAAAATGCAACAGAAAAGTCAGAGGTGATGGAGTCTGACTCACAGGAATAAGCTTAAAAGTGGCCAACTATTCCTGTCAGGCTTCTCCTCCCCTTCTCCCATCTGCATGAAACAACAACAACCTCTGAGCTAGCAACCACTTGCTGAAAATGACAAGTTGGATGAATATTTGGATCATGCAATAAGGCAGGCCTGCTTGGTTCTTTGTGGCATTTTCTTTTGGAGGGATTTAGACATTTTAATGCCAGGGTGTGCTTTCCTATGTGAAAATGTTCCTCCAAAACAAATTCCTCCCTAACTCTCTTAGGCACCATTGTTTGATCCTTACCACCTAAGACGACTGTGATTGGTTTAACGAAATGCAAACAATCCAGAGAGATTTTTCTCTATTCCACAATGATCATCGATTCAGGCAGATTTTTCTCCAGTGCTGACGCAGTGCTGAAATGTATGGCATGTAGATAGGTCTGGCTAGAGGCGATGTAAGATGTTTTCCACAATGCGAAGCCTCCGGTGCTCTCATGTGTGCATGTATAACTACGTAACTAATCTAATCTATCCTGTCTCTCTTTCCAGGACAGACTGTGAGGAATCTCTAATTCTCCCTGTAATCTGAG
>JAPQRN010000017.1:19701079-19723200 GCA_037367275.1 Coranthus polyacanthus
GTGCTGAGTGGATACAAAATTCTGAGCACGATTCACGTCTAGTTCACTATTTTGTCACAGGTCTTATGAGGTTTGGATGGATTACTGTCACATAAAGAATCGAGAAGATGTCATTCATTCTAATTCGCGGATCTGCAAAAACACGACTTTTTTTTTTAGCTTCTTACACAATAGGGTCCTGCATGTTTGTTGGAAATGATTTCACATTTTAAAAGCTGTGTATTCGGGAGCTGAAAAATGTGATGCCCTCAATTAAAATGTGAATTCTTCAGCGTCAAATCTCATCTTTGGCTGTTTGATTCGTTTAAAAAAAAAATCACACCTAATCCTCTTTATATGTAGTGCAAGTGGGGTCTGTATTGACAACATTAATGGCATGTGATTACTGCAGTCTTCCTAGGCTAGAATACTTGAACATGCTAACATGGACACATACTGTACTCACAGTTGATGTGTGCGGGGGTTGTCAGCTGAGGGGGCTTACTCACATGAGCATGGCCCCCTGCATTAAACTCTTTGACTTTCCGCTAAAACCCACCGAAGACCACAAAGCAATCAACACAACTTCACATCTTACTCCAGAGTTATCATCTCCTTCTCTGCAGGATTTAAGCCCAGCATAAGTTTCACACTTTGCTGTCAGACTTCACTCAAGACTGATCCAGCAACAGCTAATGAAACTGGGACAGAGTGTGACAGAAAGTGTAGGAAAGAAGGAAAAAACAAGATGACAAGGAAGATGAGCGGCACCCCCGCTGTTAAGCATGATGAAGAGAAAAGATAAGGGCCCCGTTTGTATTAAGATTTATTTCCTTTTGACATCAGTGGGTGTGTTTGTGTGCATTTCTTTCGTCCTATAGGGGTGTAACAGACATGTCATTTTGATTTAAGAATCACGGTGGCAAAACAGCGTGGATAGATATACTCTAAACTTAGGCCATCTGGGATCATGCTGCATTAAGGTCCCGTTAACAGACGCAGTGTGATGCGAAAAAGAAAACACGTTAAAGTTTGGGTAATTGATGCACTAAAATGTTGTGGTTTGGTATGTGCCACTGCCAGCCGTTTTGAGCCTTGTTTGCTCCGTGGTATGTATCAACTCCCGAGGCAATGGTGTCCCTCCATGTTTTGAACGGCAGGGTTACTAATGCTCCCCTTCTCCCCCAACAGACAGAAACCAGAGTCTGAGCAGCTGAAGTCATTAAACAGGAGACACAAACAAAAACACCCCGCTGGCAGGTCCTTTCGTTATCTTCCAAACACATCCACGCAAACATACACACACGCACGAAGGCCATTTATTTATTGGCTTAATGGCATGTGTTGGTTACAGGGTTATGAAAGTTTTCTTTTTTTTTAGTATTTCAGTTTGGTTTCTGATTTCAGGGTAGTTTTAGTTCTAGTTTCATTTTTATTTCATATTGATGTTAGGTTTTCAGGTATTATGAGAAAGTCTTGATTTACAAAGTAGGATGAATAAAGGAAGCATGACATCTAATATGATTTACAAAGCTATTGTTTATTAAAGGTCCCATATTATGCAAAGCCATTTTATTCTTTTTTTTTTACTGTATTTTTTTTTTTTTTACTGTAAACCACTAACACTGAGGGGAAGCGAAAACAAAACTGATTTTATATGCAATTCTATTTCATTTTCTTTGTTGATTGTAGCTTTTCTTTAGTTTTTTTTGTGTGTTTTCGAAGGCTGTCATTTTTATTTCATTGCCAGTTTTAGTCTTAGTTTTCATTCACTTACAACAACCCTTATGGCTTACAAGTGAAACTACAAGAACTGTTTTCTATACTGACAGGAAATGAAATGAAAGACTATAAAGGCGATGGTGACAATATCTAGCCCTGAGGTAGTGAATGAGACATTTTCTGTCACACACTCAATAGGTAGCCTATATGAAAGCTATGTTAGACAAAATGACAGCACATTTATTTGCTCCAAAGGTGGAACTTTATCTACCAGGCAAAACAGACAAGAGAAGAGGATTAAAGGCAGAGAGCTGGGGGGGTTATCACATGCCAAGTCAGACACATATCAGGCGGGATGAGGAATTCATGCTCTAAAGGAGAACTTGTACACAACAGCTTGTTCAAAGAACACAGCCAACAAAACAAACCCACATTAAACAATCCTGCTTAAATTAAACCACTGGAGAAGCTTAGCAGTGGTTAGACAGTAAAGGCTGACTTAGTCGTGTTAGGTTGATGTTTCAGCTTATAGTGTTAGCTAACCCCTAAAAAACACAATGCAAACACTTCCACCTGTGGGTCTGTTGTCTAAGCTTAACCTAAAGGGGTAACCAACATCTGTCCGGTTCTGAGATGTCCTCACAGAGGGACAGTGGCCACTAAGTCTCCCCTAGGGAGTCCCCTAAAACCAAACACTGGTCCCACGCATGCCCTCCCATAACCTCTGTTAGCACGTGCCTTTCCTTCTGACCCCTGCAGGTCAAAGGGCATGAAGGAAAGAGGACACTTTAACTCTGCATCTCTCAGCATGTGTCTTGCGTGTTTCTTATAGCGGGCGGGATGGGATATGGGGGTGAAGGGTGAGAATTGCGAGGGCAAAGAGGAGCACCATCCTTAGAGGTTGCACGCAAGTCCAGACACCCACAGAGAAAGAAAGGTGTGCGCAACAGAAAGAAAAAAGGCCCAGAGAGTGGGAGAGAAAGAGCCAGTGAAAGAGATTCATCATTTTAATGGTCACTTTTATGGTCTGGGAGAGTTGGGTGGCAGCCAGACGGCCCTATCGCTAACCACAGGCCAGCAGACAGCAGACAGATGCATCAGTGTATGAGCTTTATAGTCACAAAGAAGTGAACGACAGATGTATTCTTCTTCAGTCACCCTAACCACAGCGGATTGGATTGAAGTGATCGCTAGGAGGAGTGATAGCAGCCTAAGGCTTGGAGATGTCAGGTTGTGACAGAAAGGTCATCCAGGAATAATTTTTCACTTCTTTTGTCTGCAGTTCAGTCAGAGATACACAGAGGATATTAATACTATGACAAAGTATAGCAAAGGGATTGACCGATTTGCCTTTTCATGGCGGATACCAATACTTACTAATCAAGGATATGTGTAATTTAAATTTGGTGGTCTATTTAGTATTGGTGTTTCATTGTAACAGCAAAATAATTGTGTTTTCAATGACAATTGTCTTTATGAATCTGTGAAAATGCTTAAAGGTCAGTAAACTAAACTAATAAACTAATAAGAGACTGAAAACTGATACTTGGGGCCGATGTGCAAAGTGACATTTAGAATAACTTAAACTCCATTAGAAACCTTAGATGAAATGTCTTTAAGCTTATTTCAAATCAAAAGGGAAGTGCTGGAAGAAATAATATAATGCATATACACAAAATAACTCCCTTAAGTATTATGATGTAAATAAAGTAAAAACAAAATAAAATGAGAAAGTACAGTTTCAATTAGAAATCTAGTCTAGAAGTGGCTACATCAGAGCCGTAGTAGTGAATGAATTTGTTTTATCAGATATAGGATAATATAACAATAACAATAATCAGAAAAATGCTGAATACTGGATCTGATAATCAGCCCCTAATATAGTAAGTGATAATCGAAATTTTTTTCCAAAGAACCGAAGCCACAAAAACAGGATTTTAACTCTTTACACTTTGCCTGTTTCCTGCCAGACATCGCTATAACCCAGTAGACTCCCGGCTGCTCCATCACTTTCTGCTGTTCTTCATTTCTGTCACATATGCTCTACAAAAATTAATTAATCTGCTTTAACGTAAAAACAGCACGACAGCATACCTTGATCAAGGTTCAAGCATGCACTGGCAAGAAAAGAGAGGTATTTTCACGAAAAATAGTGAAGTGGGTGGGCACCGAAAGCTTTTTGCGGAATTAACAAGCTTATCTGGGGGGCTTTTCTGAGAAAACAAGCAACAGAATACTCCTGAGGTGCCGAGAGAGTGAAAAGCCGTCTGCAGCATGTCCAGTTGGGACTTAGCAACGAGATCCCCTTCCATTTACAACAAACTTAGACAAATCTGCAGGAATGACCAGACTAAATGTGAAAGCTTACGTTGCTTTAGTCCTTCGGAGTTTCACACAGAGTTTGCAGAAACTAATGACAAGCACCTTCGTGTGTTGAAGTTAATGGACTCCGAATACTGTACAATGAAGTCAACAGCTGCATCTTGTCCAAAAAATGTGCAATTACTCTCATCACTGATGACTCTATTAATTGTTTTGCATTTGTTCTGACGCAATTAAACCCTGACTAAGTACCATAAGTGATGCTGCAAGCTTTTCAAGCTCAAACACTGTAATATATATATAAACATGTTAGCATTTAGAGTGTCCATGTGGTTTGATATTAGCGCTGTAATAGGTTATTAGTAGTACTAGCTGCTGAAATTACCCCGACAGACTGGACTTTTTGTTTATTCCGTGTAACAAACTGTGTTGCAAATGGAACAAATGCAACCAGACTTCATGTAGTACAAATGATTTCGGCTTACAACAGGGAAACAAAGTAGGAAAATCTCTCTCCTCTTTCTTGCTCCCTCCCCCCTTACCTGAGCTCACCAGAGGGGCCAGTAAGCAACAGATTAGCAGTGCTTTGGGGAGAGGGCTGCTGTAGCGTGCTGTAATGCAGACTGTCAGTCCGACACAGTTGGGGGGCTACACAATGCCTCCTTGTTCAGACTAGTCCTTCTACGCCCCACCTCTCTACCTCTGCATCTCTCTCTGTCTCCCTCTCTTTCCCTCAAGGGGTTTAATCAAACCATAAAAACTAATGGTGTTTCATGCACTCCTCTACGCTGAGGAAAGCACGAGGTGAAGAGAGAGGAGAGGATAGAGGGATGGAGAAAGAACAGAAAGGAAAGCCAGATCAAGTTGGACATGTTGACTCCGAAACCACTCATAAATCAACTCAGCGGAAAAAAGAGAGAAAGACAGAAAAAAGGAGACAGAGGTGGGGAGGAGGGCATCAAAGCATGGCTGACATTCTCTAAGATGCATGAGCCGAAAAGGCGTGTGTGCCTGTTACTGCATGAACATGTGTGTATCATCGAACCTATTGAGAGCAGAATTCAACAGCCACCACGTAAGTGTAGTGTAGATGAGATAACTGCCCGTACACCCACCCAGCCAGCGTCTTTCTCAACACTTGTGTCTGCTTTCCCATAGCTCCACTTCTCGGTTTCATCGCTAAACTGGATGGTGCAATCATCGGTACTTGCAGCAGCAGGCATCAACACTTATCTCATTCTTGATGTGCTCTCTGCTCACAGGAGAATACCGCTTCTTGAAAATCGTCTGCTCAAAATGTGATAAATGAGACTGCATTCTTAATTAATTGCACACTTGTTGACTGAAAAGAGATTGCAGAGATATGAGGATAGTTTGCATACTGCAGCTGCATGCAGCAACGCTGGAGTGTCACTGAGGAATCTCCTTCACACGTTTCATTATGTTTTCTTTGGGGTTTCTTGCAACCCTCCCCCCTCTTGCCAGAGAGGGCAAGTGCAAACACACACCTGCAGAGTCTACGTATACATCATTGCAGTAAAAATGGTTTTGGAGTTAGACTTCCTCTCCTCTTCCCAATAACAGTTATTATTATAGCACCATCATCTGATCATCTCAACATCTGATTGGGCGGTTTTAGGGATTTAAATAAGTCCATGCAAAATAATGATTACCATATTAAGAACTGACTGGTCGGGCAGTTTTCTGCCGATTATAAGCCTCGATTAAGACGTGTAGCCTATCTCAGCTGGTAGTTAGATCTGCTTCTCAGCCTACGCTGGTTGGTGCTGTCTGGGTTTAATTTGGGAGTTTCACCCCCAAATCAGGAATGAGACAGACAATGTTTAAAAAAGTGACACCTACTCTCACTTAAATTATAGTGAGTTTTCTATATAGCAGCCCACGCACATCCCTGCTTAACACTCTGAGACAGTAAACAATTCACTTCGGTACTTTACACTTGTGAGAAATTTCATCACTGGAATACACAAAACATTTTATACCAACCTGGCTTTTAAATCAAACAACAAGTATTCCGTGATCAACTTCAAATCCTTAACTGACTGTGAACTATTCTGACTATTTCTGTTCTTTGTGTGGTACCAGGACATTACTGACACACCACAACTTAATTTAGTGTAATATTGCCAACAGCAGCCAATTGCCTAATAAACATTACATCAGGCAGGATGTTCTCTCTTCCCGTGTATACTTTGGCAATGAGACAAACACTGATTTTGATTGGTGCACATTAATGTGGCTCATATGCCAGGACTTGATTCAGTTAACACAAAGCTTTTCTTCAGGGCAACATCTACTTTGAACACATTTTCACATTCATCATGTCAACACTACTCTCTGCTCTTATAATCAAGATTTTTCTTTCCAGCCTATTGTGGTCTGTGTAAAAAAAGCATGGGATGTACTACAAACAACCAAAGTTGGATCATATCTCAACAATACACAGTGAAATAATCCCACAAATATGGGATTTGCTGCAGTTTGATGGGGGACAATTTAATTGCCTTATGCTAAACCCAACTGAACAGATGGGAAGAACTGTTTCCTGTTGTAAACATTCATCTCTCATCGCCTACACCACTTTGTTGTTCCCTGACGTGATGTCAAGCTCTGTGTAAATCTGTGTGTTTGTTTATGTACTTATTGTATCCAGGGGGAGGGAAACAGTAGGTCGTGTCTTTCATCAATATCATGTTGTGCCAGGCCAGACTTCCACCTTAAATTACACACACACACACACACACCCCACACCATAAATGCAGACGGGGCGCACACATCCGAATACCTCCATGACATCTTCAAGCTGTCTGCACCCAAAGGCTTTTTATTCACATTTCCCCTTTACTCATTAAACTGCGGTCGCAAGAGGAATCTTTGGGGTACTTAAACTTCAAAAGAGGATTTGCATTTTTTATATAGAACCACACTCGCTCAGCCCTCACTGCTAAATGTCACACGTTGCACGCACACATATATTGCTGCAAATGATTTACCATCCATTTATTTTTCACTGATATATTAGATAACAGTGATACATTCTTAAGATATCAAGTCTACAACCTTGTATTCTCTATTACAAACCCTAAATATAGTCCTGGATTTAAATAACCCTCTCTAGGGTCTGGTTTTAATAGTAAATATAGATACTGCTGCAGTCATTTCCCATACTTATATCTGTTCTCTGTTTTCAGGGACTCATACATTAAAAATATTATGTTATCACTTTTATTTCATGAAATGTCTGAGCTCTACGTCTTGACTGTAGCTTGTGTTACTTGGTTTCTAAAAGAAAAGCTTAAGAGATAGAAGAATCTAAAGGGTTTGAGACCTGATAAGTGGATTTAACACAATTAGATTTGATAAAAGCCTACTGCACACAAACCTCATCACTATGCAACCTGCCCCCTAACAGATGAAATCGCTAAGGGACTGCGCATGGGGATTAAAACATTTTATGAACTCAATATACGGTCTCTGACACCCACAAGCTCGTTGGGATCGAAATCCTTCACAATTCACTCCTTCGGGAGCTTCGGTCACACAAACTATTCTTCTGACGTGAAGCACCCCCACTCTATTCAGAGAGAAAAGCAGCCTTATGCCAGGCCCTCGCTGTCTGCCTTGCCGCCTGCCTCTACCGCAGCAGACAAAACAAGTGGGAGGCAGGATTTGTTTAGACAGAACTCACCTGGCGCACACAGACACAGAAACAGTGATCAGGCAAGCCCTAGGGAGGAGTAGAGGCAAAGGGGCGGAGGGAAGAAGCGACTGCGGTGGAGAAAGAGGCAGGGGAGCTGATGTTTGCGTGTGGGGGGGGGGGAAGGGAAGGGGCTGAGAGGGGAGAGCATAGGGTTCAGTGTGCTACCCTTATCCAGGGCCATTCTAAAAAAAAAATCTGAGCGGATTTAGACTTGAGGGGCCTCAAGTAGGGCCGAATAAGGTTTAGGGGTAGTCTAATCCAGCACTTGCCAATAGAGTAATAGTAGCAATGCGTGTCTGTATATGTGTTAGCTGGAGAGACACGGAGCTTAGAGTCAATCAGCTGATCTATCACTTAGGAAGGATTGAATCTTAAAACATCACAAAATCAAACAGCTCGCAAATGGGTACTGTGTGATTAATTTTTTCCATCAAGGCAGTCAGAAACCCTGGGATTTCCCTTTATAAAAATGGTATATATTTATGTACATTGGCTGAAACTGGGGTAATTACAACCATTTTTGACTCGGCAGTGAATACGCGAAGATTAAAAGAAAGAAGAAAACCATTTTCAGACAACTACTAACGCTGTTTTATTTAGACTTTAGCTTCGTAAAAGAAAAATTAGCAACGCTGCAAATAATGACTGCGGAGAAGAATAACCCGACTACGGAACACAAGTCATCACAATTATTGTTTTTGCTCTGCCGTTTGGGGAGAAAACAGCCTCGACTGAAAGTGAAACTGTGCCGCCCTGTACTTTGAAGTTGAACTGAAGCAGAACGTGTCCAAACATCTTCATCCTCTCTTAGACTTTCTTATTTTCTTCAACAGTGGTCAGCGTGTGTGATGAGGCTTCGACAGGAGGGAACAAAGGGCATGATGGATGTCACCTCCCCCTAACCACACACTCACAGTTACCATGGGTTGACCTCAGTTGACCCCTTGGCCCCTCAACAGCCTCACATCCCATTGCCTGGAGTTACATGGGCTTTTGGCCATCAGGCTTTAATGGCAAAGAAAGAAAGTAAAAGTTGCTCCACTGCAACTCTTTATCATTGCCATGCACTTCATTAACTCAGGTGAAGATTTGAGTCCCTGGTTATTCTCATGCATCGGTGTCACGTTTGAGATGCTTATACACAAAGTGAGAAACTCTCACTGGAAAGCCTTGGGCGCTGGAAAAGGTTAGTTCTTTATTGTTTGAGCCTTTTCTAGAAACAGCCCAGCTTTCATCACTTGCCTTTTCTTTCACAACTATGTGTTGACTAAAATAATAATCTGCTCCCTGTCAGTGTCAGAGGATAATGGTATCCAGTAGAAGACTGAAAGGCGCACACAACAGACACACAATATAGGCACTATACACACCTGCCTAAAGGCACTAAACACACGGGCCATTACTTTATTTATAGTGAAAACCCTGTTATAATTAGATTTACCAGCAGTGATTTGAACATTATAAAAAGGCAGATACATTTTCTATTAACTGAATCATTACCATTTCTGGTTAAATTTAGAGAATAAATCGTGTAGATACCGTTAAGTGCGGTGGGATGTGTTAGATAGTTTTGACGAAAAGAAAAAGAAATAAATGGCATTTCAGCTAACTGATGTTTTGCTGCAGATATACAATACATCAGAGATAAATCATGAAAAATAAACCAAGGTAAATAAGTTAATGGAGCCAAAAGATTGCAGATTGGATTAACTACGGGTTGTTGGTTGTAAAGAGTGTTAAAATAAGATGACAAGTATTGATAAGTTAAAATACAAAGGGCATTAATTTGCTGTCTGTGTTAGCCTAAGGACTCTCAACTGTTGCATCGTGCACCCACACCTCTAATTACCCACCCAGCCAAACGGTATAATAGAGGATGATAACAGGGGGAGAGACAGAATTAAATTACCCAGAGCTCAAAGCTTCTGATGAAATATGAAACTGCTATTACTTTGACTGTCAACAAACGATGCAGATGCAAGATGTACCCCAAGCGAGGGCACATTCAAATGAGAGCATTTAAAAATCAAGTTGTCTTATCATAAACAGTCCTTTTGGAAAGCAGCTGTTGGGTCCCTCCGTGTTAATTCACCTCAGTGATTTGTTCATCGTCTCCCTGACTTAAGGAGACCGGATTGTTCGCCATCACAGATCTAAGATCTAAGATGACTAAAAGACATCAGACCCAACCCGACTACTTCTGTCACCCTGCAGCCTGGAAGCACCTGTCAATCAAAGCTCTCCTCTTCATCCCCTGGGAGACTCCGGCTGGTCAAGAATGTGTGAACTGAAGGATGTCTTTGTCATTGAGGTATTTGGAGCCCGTCCCTTTTCTCTTTTCATTCGCCTGCTCAGCCTTTTTGTAAAAGCGTGCGGCACAGAGTACCTGACAGATAACTTGCATCTTGAGGAGTCAACGTCATATACAGTAGGAATAGCCTTACCCGTGCAACACAGATAACGAACATAACGCTGGTGTGTTTCCTCTCTCATACTTTCTACATGAGCGACTGTTGCACTAAAGCCAAGATTTCAACAAATTAACTCTTAACAATGTCACGTCTAATCCGAGCTATTGGTAAACCTGCTCTGAGCAGTGGAAATGTGGAATCAGCTGGTCTTAGACTTTCCCCTTCTTGCTTAATTAACCACCATTTGATCTACTCAGTAGTACTGTTTAGGGTAAAACCGACAACCACTGACACCTGCCTGACAATTACAAAAATTATACCTTGTTAACAGCCTTCACCACACTATGATCTTTAGCAGCTCATTAGGGAGTCACACGGACACATGTATATATACGATCATACGCAGAAGGCATGTTTTACATGCATCTGCTCTTTAGCACCTTTCCCCACAGTGCTAGTCTGCTCTTTCCCAACCATTAGACCCATTAGAGGCCAATTAACACCGACACAAAGCTCCCTTCCTGTTTTATGGCACAGTAAACAAAACCTGCAGGCTTGCCTTGGGCTCAGCGGCGTTCAATAGCTTTTAATGCAACACAGAATAACTCATTAGTTTTGTTTCCACTTATACTTAATATGCCTTTTCGGAGTTCAGACATAAAAGCTCACAGATTCCATTGAGTTGTGTGCACATAAACCCCAGGAAATTGGCAGGTCCCAGGCATTAGTACCAGTGTTTTACCTTCCTAAATGATTGTACATGATGCAGAGTAAATCATAAAAACTGCCCTGTAGCCGGCATCTGCTTTCTTCTCTGAGCTGTAAATCTGTAGGAAAGGACAGCTCTCGGTCTAGACAATAGATGCTTCCTAGTGAACTATTAACCACATTATCTCATTTATCTCAATTGCATCAAAGGGTTATGTGCTGTAAATCTGTGCTATACTGACAAACTAAAACCCCACACTCAGCTTTACGCAGGAAAGGAGAACCTGTTGTTTGAAGTGGCCTATGTGGGTCATTCTCCACAAACTGTGTCAGAATTGGCCAAAACATAACCATCATATGGGTGTTTTCCGCATGTTTAAGTGTTCTACTCGGTTTATGAAGCAAACGTTTGAGCCAACATGCTGCAGCACGCCAGAGGCACGGGCCGTCCACAGACTACAACCTGGTGAGTCCCAACACTTTAAACCACTGCACTCCCGAGCCGTTTTGAGGAGCCGTGTCTGTAGTATCGAAACGTTTGTAATAGCCTGTGCGTCATGACCTGATCCTTCATCTCCCCCCGGTTCAAACAGTGAACTTCTCATGCGTATAATGAGATGATTAGTTTTAAGCGCAGAGAACTCACGCGAAATAAAACAAGTGGCGGCCAACTGAGCGAGTTGGACGATTTAAAAGCCTTGGGAACACACGTACGCTGCTCGTGTCAACAACAACAAAAATAAATAAATAAACAAAACACGCAGATAGTCTGACGTGAGAATTCCCAACCTGAAAAGTCTGAGGAGCCCTTGGTGAAATCGCAGAGGACAGTCAGACACGTTATTCCCAACAAGAGCGCATAACTGACGGCTGAGAGAGTCCCATCTGAGAAGAACATCCTTGAAGCCTCGAAGTTGTTGAGTTTCTCCGTAACATTAGAAAGTCCAGCGGCAGCATTGAGCGCTAGGTTCTGCGTAGCATGCAGGAGATGTGCGGTCCCATGTCCCTAGTCTCCCCTCATCCTCCCGCTGCACCGCTGTGAGAGCGCGATCGAGCTTCCTCTGGGCAGGAGCAGCGCACAGCTCTCTGAACGCGTTTCCAACTGCGTGTTGTGCCGCGGAGGCAGGCAGCCCACCTGGAGGACCGCCGCTCCCCTGCATGGTCTCAAAGACCCGGAGTTACCAGCCAGACACATGGCAAGACGCACATTATCTGAATGAACGGAGCCTATACTGTCATATGGTTTCAGTGAAGTCCGTGAACTCTCCCCAAACAATCTGCCTTTTTAGTCTGTCTATAGTAGCTGAAGGTAAAAAAAAAAACAACAAAAAAAAAAAACATCTGCTGATAAATAAAAAGCAATTTCTTTTAATGAAAACGTTCTGATTCCAGCTTCTTTTATGTGAGTATGTCTTGGTTTATTCTCTCCTCTGTGACAGTAAACTGGATATGTTTGGATTATGGACCAAATAACCCATTTGAGGAGCCTCATCTCAGGCTTTGGCAAACACCTTTTCACCATTTTATGACATTTTACAGACCTCGCAATTAATTGATTAATCAAGAAAATAACCAACAGATTTATCAACAATGAAAATAGTTGCAGCCCTAGCGTATTGTAACAAATATGTTGTGTATTTGTCTCTGATGTGAAGCTGCTGGACACTTGGATTTCAATAAAGTATCTATATATATATGTGGTATGATTTTTTTTTATGGATAAATCATGAAAACTGACTCATCAGCATAAAAAAAGTATATTTGTCACTGTTATCGGTGTTTGGATTTCATTATCTGCATCATCCCTGTTAGACAGACATGAAAACATCAACTGCAGGCAGCGGCTCTTCTAATTAAGAGCATATGAAGAAATCTAGATGTTTATCACATACTGCCTCTCAGCAATTCGCACCTTTTACTAAACATTTTATTTTTGTTTCTTTTTAAATCACATTAAACTGAATTAAAACTCTACGTGTTGCTGTTACTGGCGTTGATTCCCACTTTGAGGCGCAAGGTTAAAGAGGAACGTTTCAAATCACTTTATCTATAAGGCCGTTGCGCCATCTTGTGGACAACGGGCTCAACTGCAGATTCAGAAAAGTCGCGCGTCAACACTTTTGCCTCACACGGCTGCCGTACGGGTTCCCATGTGACAGCAGAAGGTCAATCATGGCAGCCTGCACGAAGGGACTCGACAAATTTATGTTTTCTCTGAGGTTACTGCGAAACTTTCAGCTCCAAAATGAACGTAAGTAAAATGAATACGCTTTATATTCTCCGCAGTGTTTTACAATGTGACGTCGAGTTGTGAAAGTACGTAACCGGTGTCTGAAATGTACATACTCGTGAGCTAGCGTTAGCTGTTAACTAGCTAACTGTGAGCTAACTGTGAGCTAACGCAGCCACACCACTGCAGGTTTTGTTTTGTGTAGATATGAGGATGAATATTTCTCTGTTATGTACAGGACTCCTATCCACGTCTATGTGTCGTCTTGGTCCGGGGACTGACAGCGAGAAACCCCCTAAATTCATCCCTCCATCTAAACCCGTCATTATAGATAAAACGCAAACTATGGCATCTCTGCGCAAGTACGCAAACATCGAAATCTTTCATAATTATGTACACATAATGAAAGTTGTACAGTGTATAAAGCCGGGTAAGAATGTGTCCTCTATCTCGTCTTTGTTTTAAAGGTTTCTCAGTCCAGAGTTCATCCCTCCCAGACAGAGGACGGATCCAATGAAGTTTTCAATAGAAAGAAAAGACATGATTCGTCGGAGGAAAGTACTCGATATCCCTGAATTCTATGTAGGTAAGAAGTACAACAGAAGTAATGTAGGTTGTATTGCATCTATACGACCCGTCAAGACAGTTGATTTTTTTGCTCAATGCTGAAACTTTGTGTTTTTTTTTTTTTTTTAAAGGGAGTATCCTAGGTGTGACAATGGCTGACCCTAATGCCAGTGGGAAAACGAACCGCTTTGTTGGTATCTGCATCCAGAGGGGGGGTAAGGGGCTGGGAGCCACATTTGTCCTGAGGAACATCATTCATAACCAAGGTAAGGTTTATTTCTGTATCACTACTCAGTCAATCAAATGTATTTTCACACCTGTAGCTTGTTGGCTGTGGTCCAAATCAGCAACTATGTAAACTTGGGGGGGGGGGGGTGTTTTACTCTTGCTTAGGTTTATTTTCACACAGAGACAAAACCAAATGTGTCACCACAGCACATGTGAGAACGTTCACTCCACTTGTTGGTTAGATGTGTCTGGGGCAGAAGCAAGAAATAAATACAAGAAGGAGGTCCAGTGTTCTGGTCTAGTGCATATTTCCGTGAAACATTCTCAGAGGTGCTGCTGCTACTACTGCGAGGTGCTACAGTTTGCATACTCTGCCGACCCCCTAATTGAAAAGCACACCTGCTACTCGAGTAATTTAGCTTAAACTTGTGGAGTACACGTTGTAGTTGGGTCACATTGAGGTCGGATGGCATTCCTACCTTAAATGAACTTCTCCGGAGTTCGTTTGGGACCCTGATGACACTACCTCTTCTAAACTCATCTAAGTGCAGTTGTTTTGGTCCACACCTGAGAGTGATTAGTGCGTTCACACCTCCCCAAACGAGTCACACCAAGGGGGAAACGCATTACGGTTCGATTCAAACAGACCCTAAGCACCCTAAATGTCGTTGTAGGAATAGTGATGAGCATCAAAAGCTTAAAGCCTCCTTAAATCTTCAATGTTTTCCTCTTATTAAGCTTAATTATGTTTTTGTGTGCGCATGGTTCAGGTGTGGAGATCTGCTATGAGCTGTACAGCCCCCGCATCCAGAAGATTGAGGTGCTGAAGTTAGAGAAGAGGCTAGATGACAACCTGATGTATCTGAGAGACGCTCTGCCTGAGTACAGCACTGTGGACCCAGACATGAAGCCTGTGCCCTTCTCCCCAACTGGAGAGGTACCTGTTAACAAGGTAAGAAAAACTCACAAGTATCCTCAAATTGAAACAAAGTGCTGGATCACATGTGGCATCTACAGGATTTAAACAGGTCCTAGAAGCAATTTTGACAGGTCGTAAACGTTGATTGTTTGTGACGTTAATGCTGTTTTAATATGCTGTATTCATATTGCACTTTTTAAGTGCAATATGAATGTTTGCGCTGTAACAAAACTCCAAAACAAAGCCAACATGGAAGTGAAAACCACTAATGGAAATTGGCAATCAGAATTTGTCATCGCACACCCAGCTAGTGTGTCACAATGTGATGCTTGTGTCTCGCAAGGTTTCCCATTAATGTTATAGACTGTGGTGCTCTGCCAAAGTCTATGTCTGTCTCATCTCATCAAAAAAATAATTACTTCTAAAAGTAATAAGTTAAAATGGTGTCTGTTACTGCCGCTTTTATTTTATATGGGTACATTCAACAAGGTCTGTCTTTAGAAAAGTGCATTTAGTAATTGGTCATGATGGAATTGATAAATTTGTTGCTGCTGCACCTGCAAAGAAATGCTCAAATTAGGAATTTATTCAAAGGTATTATATGTATAAGAAGCTTCTGTATAAGCCACCAGCAATTGCCTGCCTTCACCAAGGAATGTTTTGCATTCACATCTAGAGAATCACTAATGTCAGACTATTTTTCTTTTATTTCTTTTCTCCTTTTTTTGCCAGTATGGATTAGAGATGGACAGTCATGATTTAAATTGTGACCCTTCTTTTCAGTTTTTGAAATGTCCTGTAAAACCAGCTTTCTCAACCAGTTGGTGAATGTGTTCTGAATGGGTCGCAGACTGTGTGGTTGAACATTTTTTAAAATGCTTTACTGCCTAATGTCAGATTTTTATTATGAAAGACATGCAGTAGGCTGGCTGTTGCCAAGGTAAAACAAACATTCGGTGACAGGCTAAGTTTATGTTGTTGTTCGCAGGAAAGTTTGAAGCACAAATGTGACCCTTTCTAGCAATGATGAAAAGACACTGAAACTCCAGTGTGTGGCGATGTAGAGAAGAGCTTGCACAAAACAACAAGAAACCAAAACCGAAACATCAATGAGAATTGAAACAGCTTCCACAAATGTGTGTTAAATGAAAGCAGCCTGTTTTGTAGGCTTTACTTATTTTTTGCTTAGCTGTGCGATACAATGATATATCTTGTGTGATGATCATCATTTTCTATTATACTCAATCATTTATATAATTTGGACACAAATCACACTCTTTATGGCAATATTTTTTTCTCATTTGAGTGCTTTATGTTCCACTCTGCACAGATGTAGGTAAGAAATTCGCAGGAAGGTGACATACTATGAAGGAGGGTGACCTTGACAAAGAACAGGGCAATTCTGAACAAGAATTGTTTGTGTGGAAGATTTAAATAAAACAAGACAATAATCAAATGTGATAAAGTACAGTATAGAGTTTACACATAACATTTTTAAGTGAATTTGAAAGTGTCACTGTATTGTGAGATTTACCTTTACCGTGATATAAAATGACATATACTGAGAGAGAATATTTTGGCTATATTGTCTTACTAGCCTGGTTTTGAATATGGATGTTAATGCTCTTTAAAAAGCCTGATACTAAAAATGCAACCTGTGCATTTCTGTCTTTTCACCAGCTCAAGGTGAAGATGTGCCCAAAGCCATGGTCTAAACGCTGGGAACGGCCCAAGTTCAACATCCAGGGCATCCGCTTTGATCTGTCCCTAACCCCAGAGAAGATGGAGCACGCCCAGAAGTGGGGAGAGCCTTGGCGGGAGTACGACATGCTGAAGGAGTATGACACATCCAAACTGGAGGAACAGATCCTCAATGAGTTCCAGCAGGAGATGAACAAGTGAGGGAGCGAGACTCTCAGAATGCTGCATTCTCTACTTTTAACATATTTCTTCCAGGAACAAGACGTGGCTGGAATATGAGATTTGCATGGACATGTAACACCTGTCTGAACTGGGATAAAGTTAATTCAAATGGTTTACCACAACCATCCAGCGTCAATGTGGAAACTGTTATTGTATTCTGAGTAGCCTATCAGTCTGCTGTACAGTATGTGTTATAATGTCATTAGACTTTACCATTATGCAAATCCATTAAATGATTTCTATAATAAAAACATATAATATTATCACCTCTTGAACTGCATCATCAGTAATTATGTTCCTGTTTTGACTTGTTTTTTAAGAGTTTTCCCATGCTTCTCATGATACACACTATGTATTACCATGACTGGACACTAGGTGGCAGCGATTCTCTTTACATGTTGCACCATCAGCAGTTGCATAACTGAGACTTTGTTGTGTTCTGCCTCACAGTGTTTTCAGGGAAACTCTTTCCATGCTGCATAAACACATTCATTTTTTTCAGTTTAAGTATGATGACAGTTTCAGAAAGCAGTTCTGTGTGACAACATTGAGCTTTAAGACCTGAAAAAGGTCTTGCATCAGTACACGTACTAGATTTCCAAATAAATCAGTAAACCTGTTTTGTTGGAACAGGCCCCAGTATCCTGCTGCACTTTTTGGAAAAAAAAAAAAAACCCTGGTATTCAGGGACTGAACACCAAGGACACCCGGTAGTGTTTTACTGTTGTGGATGGAAAATTGTGGTGTTGAGATGGTATGTTAGAGCGTCAGTTGGGTAGTATAAAAACACTTGGAGTCCTTATGTTATGTCTGCTCTCTGTGAATGTGTGTGTGTGTGTATATAAACACGCTGAATGAGTGCCTGCACTCTAATTTCTCCATATTACAGGATGAGACGTGGAGAAAATGGTCTCTAATACAGGAGTAGCAGATGTTTACTGAGCTCATTACGGACCACACAGATTCCCCGTATGGAGATACAGTGGAATAAAAAGAGTGATTATTCTCATTATATGCAGGGTCATGAAATGGAAGAAACGCAATGAAGAGCCTTTAACATCAGTATACAGCAGTTTACAGGTTATTGGGTGAAATTAATGACCCAGAGATTGTTTTTGCTAAATCTGCACCTGTTGACCAACCAAATCTTAATCTGGGTCTCCCTTCAGTTTCATATACAACGTGTTTAGTTTTATTGCTGACATAATTTACTCTGGTCAGTCAAGCCTGACCTGCAGCAGAGAAAAGCAACTCCATCTGCTTCTGTGTACAGTAGACTGGCTGCTCTGCACATTGTCATTATACTACCCACTGAACCAGCTGGCCCTTTCACCTTTTCATTCTTCACTCTCCGTATTTTTCTTCAGGACTGATTAATGTTCACATGTGGAGGCGGTAACCGAAATGTTTATCCTACATCACATCGCCGAGTCTTTAGAAGCATTCCACACTGACTCCACTGGACTGGTAAACCAGTTTAAACCACAAACTTACTCACTCTTGAGTTACTGCTTCAAGGAAATTTCCTGCTTCTGTGTGTCTACATGTGTGTGTGTGTGTGTGTGTGCGTCTACATGTGTGTGTGTTAGCACTTCAAGGTTCTGATCTCAACTGTATGTACCTCCCATGCCCTTAGGTTGACTTTTCTGCACCTGGAGTGAAGTTAAAGCCCCTTGGCTGGGAAAGGAGATCAAACACTGGCTCTCTCTCTCTCACACACACACACACAAACACACAGAGAAACTCGCAGACAGACTATCATATCAGCCTTTACAGACAGACACCTCCAACACTGCCAACTGTAAACGTCTGGGACAGCCTGTCTGTCAATTCTCATGTGAAACCAGATATGATCCATTCACGGTTGCGGTGGAATTGGGGTGGGGCATGCAGGTTTGAGTAGCCCATAATCCCACCCCTCAATAACAACCAACAGTAAAGCATGGTGGGCCGATGATAGCTAGTGCCACACTACTATGAAGGTCAGCGCTGGAATGTAGGGAGGGACACATCCTCTAATCTGTCTTCCTCCTTTTTGCTGGTGCTCCCATAACCTTCATCTCTTTCTCTCTCTCGGGGGGGATAGCGCCGTCTTTGAAAAGGATGCCAGGTTGATGGATTTTAGAGGATGTGATACAGAGTGTGCAGCAACTCCCACAGGTTGAGATTTTGGGGTAATGTCTTCCACTGGGCCAATACACTAAATTCAGTTTCACTCTTTGCCTTTCCTGATCTCTCACATCTCTGTCATTGTGTGATTTCTTACTCTGCTGTCTGAAGGCCTGGGGAAATTAGTTTCACTGTCTTTGTCTCTGTCAGGGAGAATATGAACTGTGTTTGAGCTGTCTGTGTGTATGACAAGTGCAACGGGATACTGGGCCACCCATAGGCCCCAGGTAAATTACACCCTGTCACTGCGTGAGTGTGTACATGCGTGCAAGTGCATGTGTGTACGAGCTCCTTGGGGCCACCCGTAGTCCTAGGTAAATTACACACTTGAGTTTCACCATATGTTTCCAGTGAAACGACACGACCGTCTGCTCCTCTCCGACTGTCCCATGGGTCTGACAGCGGCTCCTGCTGCCATCACTCTCTCTTTGTTGCACGTACACAGACATCCTGACAGTGCGACAGCTGTTAGGAAACGTTACATTGCAAGCAGCTGATGCCTGAAGTTGAACAAGCACATATCACAGTAATTTTAATAATGTGATCCTGTGTAGAGTGGATTTGGCAACGCTGCCAGGGTCAAGGGATCACTTCCAGTTGGGGCCAAGCATCCTAAAAATGCATAGTTAAGTGTCTGTCTAAGGGTACATGCTGAACAATGGGCTCAGTACGTTTCAGATGATGCGCACAGAAGGATGAAGAGGGATGTGACGCGAGAAGACTCACTTGGGATATATAACAAGACTAAGACAGACAACAATATACTGTACTTTCACAAAGAAAGGGAACAGACATAGAAAAATAATCAAAGTCAGTGCAGCAGAGATATTCTGGCAGGATATCTGCAAAACACTTTTTGTGTACGTTTTCATTTCAAAGTTTGCAATCACTTGAAAAATGTTTGCTGATGTATGACATGAAATTGGAGGAGAGCAACGTGGAATTTTCAAAAAATGAAAACAAAATTGATGAGCTGTAAGTGACTTAACTTTGAGCTGGGTGATATACTGATTTAATTGAGAATTGACTCTTGTTTTTGAACAATGTGAAAAAAAAAAAAAACCTAATCCCCAAACTGAGATTAGTGCTTCCTCTTAAGACCTGTCTTGCTCAACAAAAAAAAAAGAAGATTGAAATGATTACGTTTTTGGGCCATATTGCCCAGCACTACTGTCAATGTTTAATATTTACCGCCACCGAGGAGGTTATGTGAACTGTCTCGTTTGTCTGGCTGTAAAGTACCACCAACACCAACCTCTACACCTGTTAAAGTTATTACCTCCAGTAGGGAAGTTATGTTTTCACCCATGTCTTTGATGGTTTGTTCGGCTGTCAGCAGGATTATGCAAAAACTACTGCACTCATTTTCATGAAACTTGGTGGAAGGGTAGGGCATGGGCTGAAGACAAACCTCTAAAATATTAGACCAGAACCATCATTTTCTCTAGCACTGGAGAAAAGTCTACCCCCAGGCTAACTTGGAACTAAAACCTTGTTACTATAATAACAGTCATTTAAACTAACCTGTACCACCAACTGACAAAAGGAGAAAAACATAGCTCATCATTTGTGGTTTGTTTGTAGTTTAATAATATTGTGAGATGAGAAAAAGACCGACGGTTGGCTTTGACGGAGGCCTGTGCTCTCTGAGAGCCCTTTTAGTTTATTGTAAACACAAAACTAGAAATGAAGGTGTCGGTACTGGCAATACAATCTGCAATACTTTCTTTTCAATATTGCATGGCAGCAAAAAAGAATTCAGTCTGTTTTCTTTATTGCTGCCATGCAATATTTAAAATAGAAGTAATACAGACTGGATTGAAAGTGCCGACAGCTTCATTTATAGTTTTATGATTCTCACACTCTTTAAGAGTTTTGAGTTGAGCTTGGCAGATCTTTTGTTTGACTCATTGTAAACACACACTGGGGTCTTGAGTCCTGATAAATAGCCCGAGTGCCCCTCAGTCATATGATCAGAGGAACACTGTGACCAGAAGTGAGGTGCAAATAATTCGTAAACCCTTTGTGTGAAGGCGATCCAGTGCGATGTGAGATAATCACAGAGGCTGCTTACACTTGAAATAAACTCACATTCACTATAGTGCAGTAAACTGTTCAGCACTTCAGCGTAATTATAAAAAATTAATAAGTAAGTGTAAATACAGCCTGGACAAGTTTTTAAACATGGGTTCTATGCCCTAGGGCTATAAACATTAAACTTAAAGGAGAGACAAGTCAAACGCCAGCACAACTTATTCCCTTCCAAACCAATGTTTTGACACGGTACCCTGCGCATAATATTTCTGACCAGCGTTCCTGCACGTATTCAGGTCACAGCTGTCAGAAACTGTCCCTTATGTTTATGTGATCTCTTCAATCATATTTTGTGTATTTTCTTCTTTAAGGATGTCCCTGTCCACATGCTTTCCAAGATAAGAGCACCCAAGGCTGTTTGAAGCATTCTTCACATTTCCTTGGTATCATTGCTTGTTCCTGCCATAGCCTTGATGTGCTTGTGTGTTCAGTTGTGGTTTAACATTTAGGACATGCGAGCCAGGTCATAACACAGTACATTATTCGTTATGACGGGTTGTTCTTCATGTTTGGTCATGATGACCCTGCCTGGTAGTTGGAAAATAAATAGCCATGCGGTCTGAAAGTATGCCTCTACTTTGATCCAAGTATGAAATATTGTGGTTGAAATAAGGGCAGTTTCACGTCCTCGCCTCTGAGGGGCACCCTCCTCTTTGTCTACCTTAAACTGTTGTGTATAGCTCTAAATTCTCCTGCACAGCTGGGCTTCTTCTCTCTTGAGCTGTAATTGCAGCTCTGTCCTGGGAAATAGAGGGAGGAAATCCCAGAGCTTTTGCCCTGCAACAATGACAATAAAAAAGAGGTGAGGAAAAGAGGAAGAAAGCGTTTCAGCTGAGATGAAAGAGGGAGGGAGGCTTAAGAGTAGGAGGAGGTGGAGGAGTGCTGGCTCAGGAGTGCAAAGAAAGGTGTAGGTGGAAGAGGAGAGATGAAGGCGAAAGCAGGGGGAGGAGGGATGGTGTTGGTGATGGCAGTAAACGCTTGAGTTTATTAACCTCATTTAACTGAGAGTAAGGGGAAGGGGAGGAGTGGCGTGTTCATACTGTGAATGCAGGACTGGAGTTTACTAATGAGGGCTGAAAATGCTCACACACCGCTCACTCTCTCTCTCACACACACACACACACACAC
>JAPQRN010000017.1:19742915-19762565 GCA_037367275.1 Coranthus polyacanthus
TGAAAAATGAAATGACTTGTTCAATTGTCTTTAGATGAGAGAATGTTTCAACATTATCTTAAAAAAGTGTAGTGTAGCACCCAGCAGTAAGTAAGTAAATAAAACAAAATTGCAGAATAAATGATTAAATAAATGAAGTAAAAAAATTAAATAAATAAAACTGATACTCAAATTTCAGTCTCAATTAGTAGTCCCAGTTCATGGCTGCATCAGAGCCAAAGTAGAATATTTGTAAATTCATTTTTATTGGATATTGGATTTAAAAATTAATATAGATAATTGCTTAATATCAGATAATCAGTTGACCCTTTTATTCTGGTTTATTCTGTTAGCACACTGCCTTTGTCAGATCACAGAAGATGGGAATTTACTGCATCAGTTTGATCATTTTATAAGAGAGTGAGTCAGCATATTTGGCCAGGCAATCATGGCACAAACACTAATTCACATGCGGTGACCTATTTCATTAGAAATACACTTTGAAGGTCTTTACAGCTTGACATCGTGGGAGAGTGAAGCGAGACATTTCAGTCGAAACCAAATGAAATCTCAGCCCTTTGTCCATAATTGGTGGCTTTTGCGCAAGCTTCTGCATGCAGCGCCTGAGTCTGAAACACCCCAGAGCCTCTCCCCAGCTGATTCCCAGAGAAAACAAGTTGTGGGCCCGTGAGACTTTCAATTAAGACACACTGAGCTGGTTATACTGAGCCTGAGGTCTGGCATGCAGCTCCTATACTCTCTCATTTTTATGACACTTTAAAATCTATAAACTCAGTTATTATGTAATCATATTGCTGAGGCTGTAAAACAGAGGCTTGTTGTTGACTTAATAAGGTGAGCCGGGGTGTGTGTGCAGCAGTGTAGACGTGTGGTTCACTTTGTGATACGAAATAGGATTATGTGAAAATGTTGAATAAAGTAATTGTTTTTCTGTATGTATTTCTTCTAATTCCTCATCTCACTTTGTGTCTGTGTGTGTGTGTTTGTGGGTGTACTCGAGAACAAGTACATGTGAACACTCGCTTGTGCCGCCAGGGACAGGATGCGAGTGCGTCGTCAGAGGTTTGGCACCGCTGCATAGTAGGCTGGCAAATTACTGGTGGAACTGGCACAAGGTCATGTTGTGACGCCGCATGTTGAGTAAGAACACAGAAGAACACACTACAGGAGTCACAACATACTGAACGAGACAAAGGGAGCACAGCAGCATGAGGGAGAGAGAAGCAAACAAAAGATGCTTTCAGACATCAAGCTTTTAGTTTGTGCCACCATGGGGACATTAGCTGATGCAGGAGTGGCAATATGGTGTATTATGTTTAAACCTACCTACTGCCCGAAGCTGCAGGAGCCGAAATCAGGGGACAAAACGGCAGAATTTGAAAATACACATCTTCCATCAAAAAAATAAATGTAAATATTGATGACTTGACGGCATGAAATGGCATTTTCCAGCATCTGTGTCGAGCTAAGTAGCAGCAGCAGTAGAGTCACGTCTGCTAGAATCTGAACAGTGATCACGTATTTAACCCCCCTACCTGTCTGAAAACGCCTATGAGTGGCCAAAACCTGACATCACAGGGTGGATCTTCTACAGCCTGAAAACAAGACAGGGGCTGTAGAAGTTGCCTCCCAGACAACTTGAATTACAAAATGCTGAAAGGTAAGTTTTGCCAAATGACGCTAAAAAAAAAAACTACAGCACACTGCGGCTTTATGTCATATACCACGGACCACAGAACCAGTAGGGCCAGTAGTTCCCACACCCTATCTACGTTTGAACATGAAGAAAACAATATGCTATCGATTATCTGTTATCAAAAATGTTTTGGCTAACCCTGTCGTCTAATCAGATGTCCATGTCATATACAGATGAGACAGAAAATAATAAAACGGAATAATAAAACCTGGACTAATAACAATGCCTGACTGTGTTCCGTACATGGCTGGTGCAAGTTAACACGAGCACTGTTCAATGAAAGAAAATATCAAAACCTTTGTAGACACCTATGAGAATGGAATAGAACACAGACAAACGGGGGCTCATAAGTATGAACGGTAATGGATAGTAGAAACTGTCCAGCCCCCTCCTACACATCCTGCCCCCTATAGTCTCATACACTCCTCTGGCCCTCCACTTCCTTCCAGGGTTACAGGCCAGGCCTTGGCCTTTCACCAGGTGGCTCCTGTGCAGACACCAATCCTTTCATTCACCTTTACATGCTTACTGAGACCCTCTGATTTTTATTGCATTTGTTGAGCGTGATTGATATCTTTCATGAACACTGAAACGTCTTCTTGCACATGCTGTTGTTTCCTACACTCTTTGTAGGAAACAACAAAAACATGGATGATTTTCAGTCATTCCTGGCGTGAACTCGGGATGTTTCTATTATATGTCCAGCAGCTCAGTCTTCCTGCCTCTGTTTTATCATCTCTACTTACTTCCACTCCCCTTACAAGCCTGCTGGGTCTATGTGTATGTTTGAGAAGACCACTGTATCACCTTGTTGGAACTATTGTTTGCTTGCATGTGTGCATTCACGTGTCGTATGTACAGTGTGTGCTTCTGCGCTCCTTTGTGTGTATGTGTGTGTTATTAAAAGGGGAAAAAGCACGGCGGATGTATGGGGACTCCTGTCCCAGACACCTCAGTAACAATCAGAGGGTCTCCGCTCAGTTTCCTGTTTGACTTTTTATTGGCTGTGTAGTCATCACCGCAGCGACGCAGACAGGAAGTGCTGCACGACGACATGATGGACAAATGGACAGGAAGATTAAAAACACACGGAGAGAATGTGCGGATACACTCCCTAAACTATTTCAGGCTTCAAAAACACACACGCGCACATTTATATATAAACTTGAACACACATACACTAAGGACGCTCTGCTTCCTGCAATTGCTACAAGTGAGTCAGACATTTTTACTCTTACTATGTATTTGTTTTGAATACCTTCCCCTTCCTTTTAAGAACTCAAACACCAGCAGGCCTGTTTTGTGGTTAAATGACATCTGAAGAATTTACCAGTGTATATACAGTGGAGTGTTAGCCTACAAAAATACTGAGTGGCTGTGGAAAGACCGGGGATTAAATTAAACAGTAGGATCCACTTATACGTGTAAAAAAAAAAAAAAAAGAAGCTTTTTTCAGATTTGATAAAATGCTGTAAAGTTAGCTAACCCTAACTATAAGTTGTTGTGTGTTTAGTCATATCCAACACAAATCTTTAGTCAGATACCGGAGGGATCAAGTGGGTCATGGGCTTATCTCAGGGTTTCAGGAACTTAATAAAAAGTGCTGATGGAGATCAGGCTGTGTTTTTACAAACACAACCTTATTAACCTGGTATCCCGGAGTGTAAAAGTTGGAGTTTGGAGACACCGAGATACACAGCCAGCTGTGACACCAAATAGAACATCAGTACTGATGTTTCTGTGAAATCCCAGATACAGTCGTTATTTTAAGAGTCAGACATTAATCAAACATGTTTCAGTCCTGCCTGAATTACATTAATAGATGGAACCTATTTTGAAGGACATTTCAGTAGATTATGTTATAGACAGGAAGTAGATGCAAAAGAAGCAGAAGTCTGTTTGTGATTGTTAAGATCTGTGTCTGTCTCTGTTTATTAAAGACACACAATTTGCAGTTTTCATTGTGGGCCTATCTTTGTCAGACAAAGATTAGAAACACTAGAAACGGATGCAAAATGCAAAATGCATTATTGCTAAATCTTTTGTGGATACGTCCTTAAAATGGAACAAATTGCGGGTGCAAATGTGACACAATTAGCCCATTGTATTTCGTTATAGGTATATGTATTTTTTTATATACATATTAAGATAACTGGATATAAAAAATCATGAGTCATAAACATTCTAGCTCTTTCTGGTTTAGTTTCATGTTGAATGGATTACCGTGCAGACAGTGTTTTCTCCCAATCGTGCACCACTTTGCATTTTTTTTGCTGAGCAAGTATCTCCTGAGCAAGTGAATCTGGAGTCAATCCTAAATGTAACACCCATGGTCACAACAGAGCTGTGAGCACTACGGCTGTGTTGATTTTTATCAGTTGTGCCTGGTAGTGGAGTAGCTCAAACTTGGTGGTTTTCATTCAGCACTGCATCACAAGTTACAGTCCCATGTTTTAGAAGGCGTGTCTTCTCCTCATCCATGCCCACTTCCCATCTCTCAGTCCTTTCCCAGCGGAGTTCCCAGTAATCAGCGCTCCTTTGATGGGGAAGCAGTGCAGGGAGAGGCACAAGGGATTATGACCGAAACAGCCGGAGCTTTGGTTACAGCCTCTATGTTTTCTAAGCCAGCATGACTGCAATCTTGGAATTTTCCACTGAATCATAGAAAAAGGCAAGGACTTGTATATGTAATCAGAGAACAATGCACGCAGTAGAGATGTGCACTTTAATCTGTATATAGTACAGTATAATTAAAATAATAAAACAAATACATTTTAATTGACAATGGTTTAACTAAGTTCACTTTCAGCTAATAAATTTGTTTGAGTAAAAAATAATAAGTTGTGAAGGCAACAGACCGCGGTGGACAATTAGACCAATAGATGTGGCTACATGCATACTCACTGGTTGCTCAGGTAGCCGTTTTAAATCACAACACAACTGAAAGATGGTGCAAAAGGAACAATTAAAAATAAAAAATGTAGTTTTAAAAAAGTGACTTAGCTGACTAAGATGCACACTCAACAAAAATCAGTTTCCTTTTGTTCCGCCTCACTAATTACTCTGCTCTCTGGATGAGCAAATTGTTGTAATTTTCTTCAACACACTGTAAACAGAAACAACTCACCCCCCCACCCCACACACACACACACACACTCTCATTTATATTCCATTTTATGCTCATTTCATTACTGTGTGCTCCTTCTCACTACAATCCTCAAAGCTTCTATTAAGAAACATCCCCACAAGGGATGAGTTATAATAGACTGCTTTATTGCATATTCATTTTAAGATTTTTAATTCCCCAGAAGAGTACATCTCTCAGATTACTGTACTGGCGTGAGGTGGGGATTTCATTACATCATGACCTTCTTTCAGGGCCTCATTAGCCAGCTCGTTATCTCATTAGTAAATTGACTGGACCTTGTTAACACCTGCAAGCTCCGCCAGGATGCTTCTGGTTAACAGTAGGCTGTTTGTTAATGAGATGGATTTATCAGATATAGGATTGCTCCGGTTTTTAACAATGCTGGGTACATTTCTGCTTTCAAGGAAAACTGTCGGCCAGGGGATGTGATGGAAAAACAGTTTGTGGAAGACATCAACCCGGGCCAGAGGGTGTGCGCATCATTCTACCAACTTAAAGCCAGAGCTTGCAGCCATAAATTTTGACCACAAGCTGAGTCACCACTCTGCTGTTTAGAAGAGGTTCAAGGGTTTAGAGGAATGTTTTACTTAACAGATAGCAGTCTCCACCTCTGTGATGGCAACAACAAACTCACAAATACATTTAGATGTACAGGAAGGGAGGTTTTCTCTTCAAAGGGATGAAAAACAACAAATAACAGCTCTGGGTTTCCTTCTAAAGAGTGTTTGAATTACTCCTTTATTTGTGTTAAGTGCCTGTGCATTTCTGGAAGTGGACAGCCTGAGGAAAGAGAGATGGGGGTGGAAAGTGGAGGGTGTCCTTTGGGTTAATTTGGCCCTATTTTGTTGGTGGTCATGCTGAAGATGTGTATCGCCCAGAGGGACATGCTGGGGTTTTTTTTTGTTTTTTTTTTCCGAGGGGACACAAATGCACAGAGGAAACACTGGTAGCACTTAAGAAAAGCCAAATAAACAATTTGGCCCAAATGATTCACAGGTGCGGACATGCAGGACCGCCATCTGCGGCAGGGTCCATGGTGGCACCCCTCCTGTTACACTGCAGAGGTGGCACGGTCTGCATCAAGACCACGATTATGTAATCACTTCAGCTGTCGGCAGAGCTCAAACCAAACCACAGAGGAGGGGAGGTGGTTGTTGGTGACTTTTTGGCCCTGCTGTTCAGAATTTATCTTCCAATAGCACCTCTTGAACAATTGTGTGTGTGCATGCGCTGCATTCTTGGGGTCCCTTCTGGTAAGAGTACTCACATTCCCTGTATGTTTTAGGGATCTGCTGTGAGTATGCTTTACTCAACAACTGCTTAGAGGGTATTTCACAACACTTCCCTCTCTAAAGGAATGACTTCTGGAGTCCAACACTGATGCAGTATTTATTTTTCTGATGACTACTTACTACTCCCTGCATTTTAATACAAATATCTGTACTTTCCACGACTCCTGACATTTTTAAAATAGGCGTGCTGCATTGTTTTTATTGCATTTGAGGTGGATTATGGATTATGGATTATTTTGCATCGCAAGGGGAGAGATCACCAAATGTGAAAGTCAAGTCTGAGGGAACTGCAGCACATCGTAGCTATCCTAAACATTGCTACTGAGCTACTTTGGCAATCACATGACACATCGTTTGCGCAGATAGCAGCGTAATTTCCACTATGCACAAAGCAGGGAGCAAGTAAAAGCATATTCATTTTTATGCATTTTTAAAAACTGAATTGAAGTCAAGTGAGCATACAACCCAGCAGATATTATGGGGGCAACAATCATATTATCAATAATTCAATTTCCCCATTAAATAAAAGAAGAACGTTGCAATGGATATTTACTGTAAGTGTAAAATGGTTGTGTTTGATTTGAGACAACACTACTCTGTTTTAAATATACTATGTATTTCCATTATGCAAGTAGGTGTTTACACAGTGTACTAGTGGTGTACTAATGCAAGTATGCAAAATGAGATGCAGTGTACTTTTGAGAACATTTTCTGAGGTGGATAGAAAAATAATTGCTACTTGTTACAACAACATACATTAGAATGTATCAGATCATTCCTGTAAACCTGAAAACTGAAATTGCATCCATACATGTAATCTCAGTGCACTTGCACAGGTTAATATTCAATAAGCACAAAACAACTCAATAAAGGGCCAAACACAAACACACAATATTGCTCTTTGAACAAATTTTCCTTTCAATGATAGCCACACAAGTCAAAGCCTTAATTTGATTAGAGGGATAAATATCAGCTCAGAAGCATTAGAGGGTTATGGTAAAGCGGTGACCTCACTGATAATGCACACATACACTTAGCAAGCACTAAAACTAAGTCTGGCATGGGCAGCTGCCAAGGCCAATCAAAGCCCTCTGTACATCCTGGGAGCAGCTGTCTGGTCCAATCACTGCTGCACGTGTGTCATCTGCCTTTCAGTTGGAAATGAAGTTCAGAATAGCACTGTGTGAACCTAACAGCATGCCTCTTTTGGTTACATGTGTCTTCACATCAGTGGAAAGGAGGGATTGCATTTATTAAAGCCGAAAGGCTCATTTGGAATAAAAATAGATTTTAAGAGAAATCTGGCCAGTAAAACTATGATAAAACTCAAGTAAAACACGACAACTGATCTAGGGCCAGCAGTCTAAAAGAATCCTTTACTGAATATAAATATGTTTTAACTAAGAACAAAGCCAGCTTCTTACTTTTAATTATCATGGAAAGTCTGGGTCTACATTTGCTCTCTTCCTTAATGATCCCTCTAATAACAGGTTGGTCTAGTCACCTTCCCAGCAGGCAGCACAGGCTGTGGGACTCCAACTATTTTACCCACCATTAAACTCCCTAATAAGCCATCAAAGTCCTATCAATGCACACAAGGACCTGGGTAGACTTAACTGACCTCAGGTGACCTTTATGTGGGTCAGTTCCTGTGCCCAGGGGCACTTCAGGGCGTGCAATGAGCCAAAGGTCATTAAAGGGGGGGGGGGTGATGGAAAAACAGATTTTTAAAAATGGTAGTTGCCCCCTCCGACATGCGCACACAACTCAGTCTAGATTATCTAAGGATAACCAACTGAGGTGTAAGTGTTCTCCAGAAGAGGGGGTGGGACAGAGAGAAGCAGTGTTTCCATCGCTTCTGAGCACAAAGTGTGTCTGTGGTGAGGTCAGCTGGTGACAGCTGAACACTTCCAATCTGTACACCTCAGCCAGCCACTGCTACACATACTTACTGAAAAGGCTGATTCATGCATTCATCCTGGTAGCAAAATGATTCACAGCTCGCACACACACAGACACACACACATGCTATACAAACACATTTGGACCCCAAGCAGTAGCTGAGAGGTCTTAACACAATCACCTTTTCTTCTTTGTTGAAAGGCAGGAAAAACAGTGGTGCGACACGGCGGCTTCTCTGCCCATGTGGAAAGACTCATGGGAGATTATCGCAGTGTAACCTGGGCCGGTGCCGAACAAGGGCCCAGCTGTTGAGCAGGAAGTCACCTCCGGCATAGCCCAGCACCGCCAGCAGTCCTCCTCACTGCCTGGCAGGCAGTCGGATGAGGGAGGAAAGTCAAAACTGACACTGATACAACAAAGTCTCCACGCTCAAGAAAGCTCCCAGTGTGCTCAGACTGTGTATAAATCTGAAAGGGGAAGAGAGAGATGGTAGATGGAGAGCAGTTGGAAAGTTTCTAAAGGGGAGGATGTTTTTAGGATTGATTAAGGGCATTTCTCATGTTAATAATAAATTCAAGTTCCTATGAAGCTGCAGTAGAAATAAACTTTACAAGGAAAAGCTTGATGTGGAACTGAAAACCGGACCTGAAGGGAAATCAAATTGCACAACTGGGAACACAAACACTGTCCCACAGCTGCAGTGCTATCAATTTGAAACGAACTGCTTTCGCCTGCACAATGGACATCTGAGGAAACAACCACAAAGCAATGTTGTAAACAATTTTTCGGATGACATTTACTACGAAGAGTGTGCCACATTCTGCGCACAGCTGAGCCATGCGGCTTCTTTTGACGTCTGAAGCTTTGATGCGGCTTCAGATGTGCCGCCTACGCAACTGCAGAGTCGTGGAAAGAGGGAGTGAGAAAGAGATTAGTAGAGAGGGAAAAATCGAGGGACAGAGATGCACAGAGAAAACACAACTTCTCCCTGCCAGAGAGAGAAACACACTCACTCAGTCATTAGCATTGCAGATGTTAGTGATAGGAAGTGTGAATAGGCCTCATGCATACAGCCTGAATCCGAGCATTGTCCGAGGACTGCGCAGTAGCCTTACTGTACGCTATAGTGTGGGAGTGGAGTTAGGATCCAGTGTTCTGCAATGGGTGGAATTCAGTGTGGATATATGTGTGGGATTCAAGGCTTTCCTCTTATCACAGCCAAATGTCAAAGTGAGGATGTAGCGGCGCGGAAAGAGAATAAAGCATAGCAGGAATACTTCTCAGGCTGTGTCAGCGGCATACTTCACATTCAGCAGCAGACTCAAGTGAGGCTCTCTCCTATTTCAGCTTCCAGAACTTCAGCTGATATGCTGATATAACAAAAATATGGACAGACTGTTCGCTTGCTTTGCCCAGGGGCCACTTTTGCAAAATGCCAGGAGGCCAGGGCCAGTTAATAAACCAACAGTATTTATCAGATAAAATGAACATTAAAAGGCCCATCACTCATCATTCTTTGAAATTATCATCACATGACCGCTATTCATTTGCTGTAATATTTCTGTACATTTGCAAATGAGTGATTTTTGACAAAAATAAAATGGACTTGACTTGAAATTCTGTATTTGAAAATGCACTGATTGTTTAGCTTAAAACTGCAGGAGCCAAAATCAGGAGGGAGAAAACGTCAGAATTTGAAAATACACGCCTTTCTTCTGCAGCTCTGTCCTCTTAGAGTTAACCTGACGTCGTTTCAAGCTTCTGTGTCGAGACATGGAGTGCAGCAGTAGAAACGCGTCCAGGTCACGTCTGGCTGAATCTGATCAGTGATAATTACAGCTGTCAATCATTTATTTAATAACCTGCTACCTGTCTGAAAATGCCTGTGATTAGCTCAAATCTGGGCGTCACGGAGTAGATTTTCTACAGCCCAGAAATACGGAGAAAGGAGTAGATGCAGAAGTCTCGTTTCCTCTCAGACCACTTGAATTACAATATGCTGAAAGGTAATTTTGGAGTTTTTGCTCAATGAGGCTAAAAAACTATCAAGCACTGCAACTTTAACTCATTAACTTGGTACTTAGATTGATACTACAGTAGATCTATATGACAGATAAATAAGATGTTTTACCGGACAATAGCTGCAAGTGTATTATAATTGTACATTTTTTGGTAACATTTGAAAGAGTTGAAAGAAACATTTCCAGTGTGAGTTATTTTATCTTCATTGTGAATTAGAAAAGCCGACGTGCCCTCTCAGATGTCCATTCACTCTCCCTGTTTGTACCTGAATGGAGGAACTGTGACGTCACCCGTTGGTTTTTGATCTGTCATTCTGAAGCCAGGAGTTTGCTTTTTGGCCGTTGCCATGTTGGCTCTTTGAAGCCAGAAGCGCTGCGGTCCTTGCCCTTGGTTTCGGTAAACAAACTTACACATACTGCGTGAATAGTTGCATAACTGATCTCCACTTATCGGTAAACAATTCCAGATACTGGTGATGTCCACAACCTAAAGTTCACACTAGATGATCAATCTGATAAATGGGTAAAAGTTAAGGAAATCCCCTGTAACGTGTTGACAGGCTGCCTTTGTAGTTCTGCGCTATCTTTCGGACAACCTCAGTGATGTCCCATCCAACGTGATCAAATAAAGCCTAACAATGTTAGCTCTGCTCAAACCACAACTTACACTCCCTCATGACCCCTATTAACTGACCACGTCTAGCCGCTGCATGGTCCATCAGTTCTGTTTGAAGTGTGTGTGTGTGTGCGTATGTGTGTCACTGTCGCCTCCAGCTTTGTGACAGATGACCCAATGACCTTGTCCTTTAGAGGCCAAAGGATCAATAATGCAAGGGCTCCTCCTGCAATCATCAAACAAGCTGAATCCTGTATTAACCGTATTTATGTGTGTGTGTGTGTGTGTGTGCGTGCATCCATCTAACTCTACCTACAGCTGGTCCAGTTCTTATTCTGGCAACTGAAAATCAATATAGAGGGGCGGTGTAGCGCACGATTAGCATTAAACACATCTATTGATCAGAGACATTTGTGCATATTCCCTAATGGACACTGCTGGGTGTTTAAACACATGGCACACTAATCTATAGGCCCAGCAGTAAACACCCTTTAACAAATGATTGCATGATAAAGCATAGTGAAGCCATTTAGATGATGCAGCTTTACAGACTGCAGCATCTTCAAACAAAAGTTATAACACAATTAAATGTCTTGCACGTCATGTCACTGATGTCACTGACACCTTAGAAAATTACTCTAGACAAACGTGCATGTAACGTGCGTGTAAAAAATGAAGAGAACCTGCAAATTGCATAGTGATAATGCACTCGTTTTCCTCTAGACAATGACATGATGAACTCGTTGTTTTTATTACTAATCCATTATATTGGTTGTCTCCTTTTTTAAAGTCAAAAAACAATAAAAATGAGCCATACATGAAGCACATTAACATCTACAATATATTTTGCACTAAAACAACCTCCTTATAAGGACCTGTGCCAAAAAATATTTAATAAAAACCTTGTGCTTTTCTCCTGTAATATATCAAATAACAGGAGGATACAATATTACTCACATCTTGTATTTTTGTAAGAACAGAACTCAATATTAATGGTTTTGGGAAACAGTGAGTACTGCGGCGACAGTAAAAATGTCATCTCCACCTTTAAGAATGGCTCACACTGTAACTTTTTTAAATTCGTCTCTACCTCAAATATGTGCCCTAAATTGAACAGTCACAGCAACTCTCTGGGAGTTTGGTCCCACTGCATAACTTGAGGTGAAGGCGCGTGTTTTTTCCATCCTCACAGAGCATGGAGGGAGATTCGCCTTCACATCTCACGGCAATCTGTCAGAGAGCAGAGAGAGCCACAAGCAGCGCGCTGACACACCAAAACAGGGGCTCCATTCTCCTCAAATGTTTCTCAACCTAGATGAGTCACAGAGTAACTGGCACTGCTTGAAACAAGCATGTCGGTCCTTCGGTTCCTTGCGGCTGGGGCTGAGGGGATAATAAGAGAGCTGGTAGGAATCAGGGGCCTTTTCTAATCCTAACCTTCACATAGACAGAACTATTATCAGCCTGGTGTTTAAGTCAGATTACATGCTACAATTAAAGGAGGCATCACCAGGCTTCTTTATGGGAACCGCTACAGTGAGCCAAGGGCAACGGTTTGGAGAGTTTCGGAGAAAAGGCCTTGTTTGTGGAGAGTAGAAGCTGACAAACTGTCCTAGTGGTAGTGGTGGAACGGTTGAGTCATGAGCATATGCTAAACATGGGTGGAGATGCATAAACATGGACTGTACACAGAGGAATATATTCATATACAACAGGGGAAAAAATTTAGAGAAAGTGTTCATACACATTTTATGGAAACGGCAGACAGTGTACTGAGTCAGAGCAGAAGTATGCTTCTCAGCCAATGATTCACAGTTAATAACTGTTATAACCTTATAAAATGTAGAGGTCTTATAGGTGTGCTGCATATTTGCTGCTCTTTTTGCATTTCGGGGAAATTACCTGGATATCAATCATGTTATTATGTATTATTGGACAACCAGCAGGTAAGTATATTGGAGAGTGGAAAGAGATTACGGGAAGGAGGAACCTTTGCTAACGCTCAGATATCCATGGTGCATTCCCTCTGCTTGCACACATAGTTACGCATGCAAAAAAGTCACAGGTCATCTGTTATATGGCAGATGACAGCTGGATCAAAGTCAATAGCAAATGAATAAATGAATAAACAAATGTGTAAATGAACAAGCAAACAGACAAGTGAATGCATAATTGTGAAAGGCCTTCTGTGCGCTCCTCCCTGCTGCACACAGCAGCGGGTGGGTGGGACTGACGAGAGGCCAATAGGGAAATCAGTGGAGACGCTTTAAATGCCTTAATGCAGTCAAATTGTTTTCAGATTTACCATTGATGGACAGTTTCCTTTCAACCATTTAACTACCTCCACATACACACACACTCGCTAAAGGCCTCCTCCACGGCATTGGTCAGTCTTTTTAAGTCTGGACATCGTTACAGCGCTCTTTGCTCGACCCTTGCCCTCTGACCTGTGATCTTGAAGTGCTGTTGCATCGTGAGCCACCAAGGTGGGCAGGATGGAGGCCTAATCTGGCACAGGAAGTCATGGCCGGATGAGACGGAGCGGGGATGGTGGAGGCTGATTGATATATACCAAAATAAACCAATATAGATCAAAGGCGTAGATAAGCCTGGAAGAAGCGATGAAATGTCTTCATATCTATGTCTGCTTTTCCCCTTCTCTCTCACGGTCCAGCAGAAACAGAAGTCATGAGGTGTGAGGGATATTTGAAACACCAGTGGCATCCGGTTTCTGTCCGGACTTGTGCTTTACACCTGATTAGGTACAGGAGGTGTACAGATGAGTACAGATGAAATGAGACAGAAGACAAATGGGATGGAAAAGGAAAAGAGGAGAGAAAAGAAGAGGAAAGGGGGTGACCTGTCAATCTTAAGCAAAGCTAATGCCTCTTATCCTCACATCTTATCTGGCTGTAGCTAATCTCCAATCACCTAAATACTAGAACATTACTTAGCTCAAATATGTCTCCTCCAATTTCTGTGAAGCTGAGAAAGATGGCGGAAGATACTCATTTATAATCTGCATGTAGGCATCTACAGATAAATCTATAGTGGAGGCAATGTGGCTTGATTTTTTTTTATTATGCGACTATGTTTATACACAGAACAGTACTTTATCAGTGGTGTTTTGCATGATATATGACAAGATAGCCCATCATCAGATTGATTCTTGGCGTAAAAGGCCTTTTTTCATTTCCTCATTTGGAGATAACCTCAGCAAAGCCGAGCTAAGGGGCAGAGACAAGTCCAGACAAGTATCAGGGTTCAGGGTCTGGAGAGGTTCTTTAAGACGGTGACGTGGCCAGATGCGAGCACAGAGGACACTACTGGGTTTTAAATAGATCTTTCCTTCTCACCTGTGTTACACAGTATCTAATCTGGGTACATTTTGAAGTTATAGATTATAACAAGTGTCAACCTGTTGAATGTCAGTGAATTTTCAGTTCATTTACAACCAAATGAAGTTGTCTCTGTTTTTATCATCTATGAGCACGGATGGTGAATTGAAGATTGTATTGATTCCAGTGTCACTATCGAGTCTACTTTCACTTCTGATTCTTTATAATTCCCTTATTGATTCCTGATCATTATAGGTTTTCTTTGAAAGAAGCAACTAATCCTGCCTGTGCAACGCTAATATTTTTATAACAGGATACTAACTCTCATTAAGGGACATGCTGCTCTGTGGGGAAGCAGTGGCACATGTGTAGAGTGTCAGACACATGGCATTCATGGAATTTAAGCTCATGTTGGTTAAGGAGAAGTTCCACCGTATTGCTGGTGTTCCATACTTGAAATGATAATTTTGCAAACATTACAAGCAGCACTCTTATCATCTTTCTCTATGAAATGAAGCAATGATGAATGAATTTGATGTCATGGTTTTACAATCCACAACAGTCAGAAAGCCGTCCGGCGTTCTCAGCTGTACTCGATTCATTGCAGCAGCTTTTCTGGAGCTTTTAATCATATCAATGATCCGTCTCAGCAGATGGAGTTTGTCACAGAATTGCAGTTGTACATTTCCATTTCCTAGGTCCAATCATTATACATGATTAGAACATATCACTATACAGTATGTGACTAAAAGCATGGTTTAATTTTCTAGGTTGAACGTTCTTTTTCATCCAAAGACAGTTGGATGTAGGCACTACAGTATTTAACTGGAACACATTCCTTCACCTTTATAGTGTTTCATTCCAATAATCCTAATCACTGAAATGGTCAAGTTCATGTCATGTTGGCTCTTGTCTTTGAAGCCATCCCAGTCATGCTTAAACCAGTTTTAAAATACCTGTTGAATAAACTGCCATAACTGTAATTCATTTGAACATCACTTGCCTGAATTTCCCTCATGCTGCTGTTAGTAATGAGTATGTTTAACCGCTATTTACAGAGACCATTATCAATGTTTTAAATTAAACATTTGCTGACTTGACTTTTCTCTGACATTTATTTTCTTTATTCTTTATAACGCTAAGCTTCTACCTACTTTACTTTATGCAGCGTCTCTTGAACGTTCCTAAATCTTACATCATGCATTATTAATAGGGTAACATATTCTTGAGTGTTCCTGTGCATTTACTCTGAATTATTGGCCCAACAGTTTTTGGAACACAGCCCTTCATTTAATTTTTATTCTTCCTGTTCTTTACTTTTTCTTCCTCTTGTTCTGGCAATAAATATTGGACTTCAGGCAACGCACTTCCCCATGAAGTGGCTTTTCCAAGAACAATAACATGTTGTGACCCAGGAAGAACACACACACTTTCCAACCCCACTAAGCAAAGGGCACACACACAAACAAAACACAGACACGAACATCTGCATATGATGAAGTGGTCAGCGCTCCAGTAAAATTGGATGAGGCTTTAAAGACATTCCTGTATTTTACGGCTAGGTGAGAGAGACGGCTGAGGGTAATGAGGAGGTGAACCGCCCGAGTGGCATCGACTCTAACCTCCTTTATCTGTATCACAGCTTTTCACCAGACCAAACCAAAAAACAAACAACAACAGTTCAAACAATGCTGTGGTAATTAACATTCATTATGAGGTGGAACACGACCCCCGTCTGAATTGCATTTGTGTGTGTGCCTGTGTGCTCAAATCAGCAGCTTAGCGAAGGATAGATATTAGTCACTGCAAGGCTCACTAGGTGCTTAGTTTTCCGCTATCAACTGAAGGATGTTGTCTTTGTTACAGCAAGTGCCGGCGAATGAATTAGGTTAATGTGTGAGTATTTAGTACTACTACAATACTCTGCTTCCAGAGATTCAAAGAGAAGGAGGAGAGGACGGTACCACAGTACTGGGTGGAGATGGAGATGTGAGAGAAGGCAAGACAAACTAATGCCCAACTATGCACGACCTGGAGACCCCGATTCAAAGGAGAGTCTAGGAAAATCACCAACAGGAGGCAGGTAGAATGAATGCTGGTTGACAAGTAAACAGAAGATTTGGGTGTGTGACACATTTACGTCTATAGTCCTTTTCAACTGTCACCTCACTGGCTATGAACCAAAACGCAAGGTCAAAGTTAAATCTGACAACAACAATGAGGTGTGAGGTATCTGAGTTCTCCATGAAGAGATTTGGAAAACAATGGCTCATATAGGATATATGAGGACAAAAGTAAGTGGATTTCTCAAAATCGGAAGCATACATGGTGTTTGGGAGAGCAATTTATAAAAATCACAATTCTAAATTAAAAACTGAAGATAAGATTTTTAAATAGGTTTCTATATAAAATGTAGCAAACCTAATATATAGCGTTTGGTGTCATATATATATACCTCATATATATCTGTAGGTATGAGAGTCAAATGAAGCCAATGAACAATCAAATCCACACTGCTCCATGATTCTTGAGAAATGATTCTCAAAACAGAATACGTGCATTCCGTCCTTAATGTAAAAGGCATCACTAACTTCCCACAAGCCCCCTAATTCAAAACAAGCGCAAAAGCGTACCCGTAACACAGTAGGATATGCGCACAGTGTAGCCTACCTGCCCGCACATGAAACAAAAGAATGGAGTTGACTCACAGCCAGAGCAGGAATAGAAAAGATCAGTTCACATTCATAGAGGGAAAAGGAAACTGCAGTATTATTGTAGAGTACAGACTCTCCTTGTCTGAAAAAAGCTGCTTCATGCATCCAAAGACTGCGCTACATACTTGAAGAAACACCTTGACGTAATTTAGCCCGGCTAAAGTTGAACGCTTGCTATTGAACTCCCTATTTAGCAAAAAAAAAGGGAAAATTTTGTTGTCATTTGTTGCATCTCTACAACAAATGTTAATATAGGCAACATTCAGAGTGACTCCTGTGTTCAGTCTACTTTAAGTAGCAGCGTTGTGTGTTTGCCACATTCATGCAAACTGCAATAATAAGAAAGACAGTGTTGAAGTAATCAAAAGAATTTTAAATATGCTACTCACCTTGAGTAATCCTATAGATTATGTTACACATTCGTTTTAAAGGCATGTGCTCTGTAATCTGATTTACACACCCACACTGCAAAATACCTGAATAAAGCACTCATGTCTAAATGGAATACTTTTAAACAAGCATGTTGCAGCTCACTCCAAAATTGTAAAGGAAATGCAAATGGACGGACTGACAGACACAGAAACTGGATGACAGACAGACTGACAGCTCTCGGCTGTGCCACATTCTTCCTGTGTTGAGTCATGGCATGCTCCAGATCAGACACCACTTTCTCAGCAGACTCCCAGTGAGTGGTATTCTGGAGTGTCACACACCCTCACCAATCATGGGCCAAGCTATCCAAACAGCGCCGGCGAGTAGAGGGAGGAAATTGAATTTCCCCCCCTCAAAGACAGGCCTCCAAATCCCCATCAACAGGAGCTTAGAGAGCCTGCAGTCCATCAAGTTTCATCTGCCACGGTGGTCCGGCCAATCAGGTTCGTCCTTCTGCACGTACTGCAAACATGGAAACATGTCAGGATGCATGCAGAAAAATGGACTCCCACATGCACTTGCATAAACTCGCACAGACAAACGGACAAATTCACACACAATCAGACAAATGCAAACATACACACATGAACCCACACAATCCCACCCCTCCTCGCAGCGCCCGCCTTAGCATCAACAATCAACAATCTGTGGCATTGTGGAGCCTGTGATCTTGTGACCTTCGACCTCTGGTGTTAACCTTAGAGTGGCCAGTGCTGAGAGGTGAACCAGGCGGCTCATTGAAAGGCGCTGAAGTTCCCATGAGAACTCGAACGGGGGGAAGCTCAGATATTCAAGAGCGTGATGATGATGTGACGAAGGGTTTGAAGCAGACTTCGATGTCCTGACATGCTAGTCGTCTTGTTTGATGTGTAGGTGGTCAAAATTATACATTAAACTCTGTAAACATAGCTGAGCGGCAATGCCTCAGGAATTTAAATTAGAATGAGGTATAGAGGGATGAAGTCACTTTCAATGACCAAAGGCCCAGGTATGGTCCCGCTTTTCCATATTCTTTCTCTAATGCATCGAAGATATGCATCTCCAAAGCTTCTTAAGTGAAACCAATGTAATCTGAGACCAAAATTCAACCAAAACTCCTTGTGCCAGATTTAACCCCTCCTTCATTACTGTGTTGACAGTCTAACACACAACAGCTGCTCCCACCAGCACCAGCAGCATCTCTCCAGAGTACTATCCCAGCTGCAACACCTCTCTCTGGGCATCCAGGTCAGTGACCCTAGTCCCTCCCAAGAGCCAAGGGTCTTGCATTTAAGGGACCAAAATATCCTTTCAATAAATGGAAACAGGTCAGTGGGCACTGCTGACCACATTTGGACGGCAATACCTCAAGAGTCTGAAGAAGGTGCTGCTGAATGTGGCTTTAAATGAAGCTGATTAGTACTGGAGACACGACCTACTTAAGTGTCTCTGAGGACAGAGTTTGTGTTGTCTAGTACTTTTGCTCCGAAAATCTCACCAACTAATGACAAATATAAAACCAAACATAAATGCGGACAACCACATACCTAAAACATGACTCTGTGCTTCATATCAGGACATTTGGATTTAATAATCCCTTGAATTTGGATTATTTTAGACTGAGAGTTTTTGAAATGCCGTGTTGCAGTGATTGGTTCAGTACAAACTAATCTGCTCCTACAGGCAATGACAGCTACCTCTAATCAGAAGTGTCATATCTCATTACTCACTTCTCAAAAAGTGCTGCATATGATTCATGGCATCTAAAAACAGGTTCATTGACGACATATATCAAGAAAACTGGGACAGCCATCAAAAGCAATGAGTAAATCAAATGGAAAACCTGCGGGCTGAATGTGAAAAAAAAAACTGTATTTATTTTGACAAACTATTAGAATTTATTGTTAAAAGGCTACTCACAAAAGGAAAGAGATTGTAAGTAAGTAAATTCTTTTTGAAGAATTTAAAACTAGGCTTTGATTTTCAGTAGCTAACAGTGATAACATTCACTATAGTCTTTGTTCAATGAAGTATGAAAGATGGCATTTACCTTATTCAGTGATTTTGTTTGACAGTAACTTTGACTGATGGAAGACAGTTAACATAATTTACATAAGACAGCTCTGAGCTCAACTGACTCCCTTTTACTCGGCATGGTGGTGGAGATCTCAGTTTTAATAGCAGCACACGCATTGTCTTGTAGAGGCCAGTCTAGTCAGAAATGTGAAATTTATGTGTAGCATGAGGGTCCTCCAAGTACACTGGAAAACCTACAGTATCTTTGCCCCTAGCTGTGTGGATCTGCAGCTCTGCTCATACAGTGGAGGGTTTGAGTGGCTGCCATGAGGACTGATGGCCTAAGGACCTGTTGGTGGAGGTCAGTGAGTACAAGAGGCGACAGCTGTAGAAACGCTGGGAGCCCGGTGTAGCATGAATACTGGCGTTTATAGCCAGCATCACAGGCACACACACAGCGATACTCAACACACACACACACACACACACACACACA
>JAPQRN010000017.1:19773345-19794800 GCA_037367275.1 Coranthus polyacanthus
TCTCCTCTCCTCTCCTCTCCTCTCCTCTCCTCTCCTCTCCTCTCCTCTCCTTCTCCTCTCCTCTCCTCTCCTCTCCTTCTCCTCTCCTCTCCTCTCCTCTCCTCTCCTCTCCTCGCCTCATTCCCGTAAGTCATGCTAATCTGACTGGAGTGGACTGACAAGACGGAACATGTTCACAGGAAGTTTAACGTTCCATTTTCTTTCTGCTCTAAACTGCACATTGATGATGTCAGGGGTGATATATCGACCAGGAGGCTGGGAACCCAACCCTCGAGGAGGAATGTTTTTACCACTCACACCTACACGCACATGCAAATGCACACACACACATCTCTCTTGCCAGAGATGTTGAAATGCTTGTAAGTCTTGAAATGCCAGTTGAGACACTGAGCTCCCCTTTCACACACCGTGCAGCCAGAGACAAAAGAGCTGACAAATGGATGCGTTGAAACATATTAACCATCTCTCTTTGTGAGCAGACAAACATTTAGTCTGGCTAATGACCCCTGAGGATCAAAACAAATGCAGGGAGATAAAGACGGGCAGAGGAAGGAGGAGGGGAACGCTAAAAAGAGCTTATTGACCTCCAGGAGGTCTTTGCAGGGTTCACTAAGGCCAAGGGCTTGTTTAGTTCTGTTTGTATGAACATATGTGGATTAAAGTCAGAGGAAGTCAGAGAATCAAATGCCTGTTCTTACACATGCGGGTGGTGTTTAACAGAACTTGGATGAGTCCTCATGAGTGTGTGTATGTTTAGGGTGAAGACAAATCCAAACAGACTGCGTATCACAGTCTCCATCAGTGTTCATCACAATAAATAAGTCACTTAGCATATCGCTATCTCGCGCCTTTTCTTGCACTTGGACCCACATAAACTCTCTATCTCAAGCCAGCAATGGCACCTGTGATGTTATGATTATACAAAAAACGTATTATGTGTTATCTGTTATCAGGGCTTCTATCAAAAATAACTAACAGCTGCACTAAACAGTCAGGGGAGGTCATCTTCTCAGTCATGAAACGGATGTGTCACTAGTGCAACACTGCTTTTTCTTTCAACACAATATCTGTTTACATTCAAACAGAGTCAGACATCTATGCTGTGTTGAAACACTCAGGTGAATGAGCTGCAGAAACTTTGCATTTGTTTGTTTAAAGGGGAATTCACATTAGTTTTGTGGTAACATAATGTAAATTCTTCAAAATCCACTGTCTGATACAGTGGAAAGCCTCAGAGCAGTGAGATATCTGAGATTCTGGTGAGATGGTTTAGTTAAGTCACAATTTCTAATTATTTTTTAATGAATAATAACAATAGTGATAATAGAATGACAGTGAATTGATAGTTGCACAGTCAGGTAAACAAATACATGGACACAACGTGGTTCAAGAGAAGTTAATTGTAAAATTTGCAGAATGTACAGTTGTTTTATCAGGCGGTGAGTGTCCTGCCTGTGTGACTGACCCCCACATCAACATCAGTCAAATAAGGCTTCCTTCTCCTGATTCACGACTCTACAAACCCACCAAAGCCTCCATTTGTTTCAGACAGCAACAATAGGTCCGTAAAACTGTCGAGGCAAAGCTGAATTTACACTCGAGACTTTCAACAGCGCGGCTGAAAGTCTATTCCAATGCAAGTCGGGGCAGTTTTTTTTTTTTGTTTTGTTTTTTCAATGGGTGGTAAATATCTAACTGACCATGATTCGGCTAAACAGAGGAACGTTTTCCGTCGATGTGAAACAGGCCGATCAGACCAACTGGATCATGTTACCGGTGCCCGTGCTGTTAATCCATCACTGATATTGATTTCCAGTTGATCGTCAGCTCTTCTAATGATATTCACCTTTAGGGCCAAGCTCATTGATTCATGGTCATGACTTGATCCATAACTGGTAATGTGATCCATGCAACAACAGTGATGCACAATTACCTCCCATTTTACGCTCAAATGGGAACCACTGAAGGCTGCACCTGATCAATCCGATGAATAAGTAAACAGAAATCACTAATATGGATCTATGACAGGAATCCATTAAAAAAAATATGTACCGTCAGTGTGTGTGTTATATCAGTTAGTCGCCTCATCATGGTCTCTAGAACTTCACTTGGATATGAAAACTACTACGTGCGTATCACATTTACATCTCTGAGAAAGCTCCCACACACTGTGGATGCCTGGTTACCAACTGCATGAAATCTCTTAACGCATTCTTCACCTGAAACCCACTAGTAGGTAACTGCATTTCTTCTCATTGATGCATCTGGCACTTCCTTAACAGCCAACTTCCATGACAAACCTCGATCACACTGAGATATGACGAAGCCACGTGATGATAAACTGACTTTGCCAAGTAAAAGAAGAAGCCTCATTAACACGGTACTTAATATTCTTACTGATCCCATTGATACAATATATTTTTGTGCCAAAATGAGACGTGCATTACTGTAAATTATTTATAGATGAAGACAGATTTCCTGTGAGGAATGTGCTTTTATATCCATTTTCAACTGTCTCCAAACACATTTGCTATTATGACAAAGGAAGCATTAACCTGGGCGGAATAGATTATACCATGGATCTTGGCAGTAAATTCAGAGGCATTACTGAACTGGAAAAAGTGATGTTTATATGGTCCATGAATCATCTGATGTGCCGGTTTAATTGTACAGGTAGACCTGTAGGCATACTTAAGGCATAGTTTTAAGGGCAAGATCTAACAAGACAGAATCCACTTCCTTCACACAGGCACACTCCTGGCACTCTCAAAACGCAATATCTATCAGCTGTGCAAGTTCAAAAAGGCCTAAATACTTCCTTGACAAGTTTATTTTTTCCCAAAATGGACTTGATGGGAAAAAGTCCCCCAAAAATAGACATGGGAAAATAAACAACTTTTCAAACATATTTGTCACACTGACTGGTATGTATTCAAAATAGCATAAAAATGTTATGCTAAGAGTTGTTCACCAGGAAATTGCTATTTAGATCTTACACAAATTCCTCGGGGCTCCGTTGTAACTCGTTCCTGCTTTTCTCTACAGGTTACAAAATGTTGATGAAGTCATCTCTGGCAGCTACATTAAATGTAAAAAGGTTCTTTTTACCTGAATCATCATCTGTGTTTCATGAGAAGTCAGATTCTATTAAGTCAGTACAGGAGGCCAAACATCACCGCTTTTACCTTCAAGCAGAATACACATGAAAATTAGCAACATTATCCATTAATCATGCCTGATGTTGGCAAAATGAAATTTGAAATGTGTGGCATTTCGCACTACAGTAGCTATAAGACAGATCACAACGGTGTATACACTGAACGGGCTTTGACATTTTCTAGTACTAATGGTCTTTTTGACTGACAAGGAAACATCTGACACAGTAAATGGAGCAAAACGGGTCTCTTCAAAAGTCGTGAAAGCATTAAGGGCTGTTCAAATAAAAAGTTGCTGCGAGGCATAAAAGTGGAAGAGAGGTAGCAGATTTTGGGTTAACAATTGATTCAGTTTGGGGTGAGGTGAAGGTGAAAGGGGGGAGGGGAGGGGGTTTCGCTGGAGCTGAAATGTAATGATCCACACGGCCTCTTGTACCCGTGGGTTTGTTTGAAGAGAAGATGCCACTGTAGAATCTGACCCGACACGATTAAAGAAGTGCCTCATGTTCATGTTAAAAACCATGTTGGTCAACTCAGTTAAAGTGTCAATAGACATGACCAATGCAGATGAGTGAAGACACATCTTGATATAGCGCGATAATTAACAATAATTAACAATATTGTGACAATAGTGTCACGCATAAAAGTTTCGGATGACACACAGGGCACTCTGTGTATTTGGTAGTACAGTTACATCTCAAGTTACATCTCTACAGTGACAGCTATGTTACAGACAATAATAACATTCAGAGTTGACCGGATTATACATGCAAGATTTATGCATTAGTTAATTGTAAATTTTGAAAATTGTAAGCCTTTTCCCTACAGAGAGTTTTACAGCTGTTTTACAGTGGGGAAACTGTCTCTGATGGGATTCAAATTAACAGACTATTAATTCATAAATCCAATTAATTCCTTATTTTCAAATTAAGGGTATCTGTGGCTATTACGAACACGTGGGTGTAAAACAGAGTATCCAGATAAGCCCTGATGTGAGGTCAGAGCATATCTTCATACTTTTATTTCAGTGCCTGTGACATTGTAATGCTGGTAATGCACCATATACTTTAAATGTAACAAGATAAAAAAACACTAACATTAAGCCCATACATTAATCTTTAACTACAAAGGTGAAAGTCATTGTCAAGAATGTAAGATGTGCTCTCACTGAACGTTGTCCATATTGCCGGTGAGGGGCTGCGGTGTGATGCGTTGACTGTACATACTTGTTATATGTGTGCTCTCTGACCTAACAAAGTGTGTCCCTGTGTCACAGCAGCACATTTTACGCAGAACACGCTTGTCTTTCTTCTACCCACTTGTGTGACTTATGAATCTTTTATCAAAACTGGCCTAATTGCTTAACCATCCATGTCCCAGGCCAGCGGTGAATGGTGGGAGGGATGCTGGGCATTCCATAATTGTCATAAAAACAACAGGCAAAGACGCCAGCGTTGGTCCACATCTGACAAGTCCGCATTTCTTTTTGTGTCTCTCTGTCTATTTTCATAGAGACTTTATTTATCCAAGTTAATCCCAATTGAAGACATACAGTATAAGGGAGACAGTTTTATAGTGACGTGTTGGGCAACAACAATATGAATCTAATAAGTTGTTGACAACTGGGAGGGAGTGCATGTTTTCGTATATTGCCTTGTATGTGTGTGTGTGTGTGTGTGTGTGTGTCAGCACTAAGCAGACATAATGATCACCCCAATGTCAATTTCAGTACAAACTGAGACAAAATCACTGAGTGAACATGCATAGTATGAACATCCTTATCTTTTTCAACAAGTGCCCCCCAATGTCAAGAAGCACCACAACGGCATTCAACAATTTATTTCCTTCACTGTTTATTCTGCTGGTCCACAGAAAACAAGCAGCAGTATACAGCCTCTTGTACTTCCTGTCCTCACCCAATCTGCGCTGGACAAAAACAACTTTCCCTTCTGTTCTCACTCCCACTCTCTGCTCTGTTTCACAGAGGAAGCTGTTGATGCTGCTGGAGGGTCAGAGCTGAGCAGCAGTTCGTGGACGCAAAAGAGTGGACAAGAGCCTGTGGGGAGTTTTTGACTCCCAAACCATCTCCCCAGTTCCTGGGAGCTGACTAACCAGTCCCGGGAAACTCCCCGCTGTTCCTTCTCTGTGGACCAAACAGCTGCAGATTCTCACTTTTTACTGGCTTAAAAAAAGGGTGGACGGCTGGGTGGGGGACACACACTCTATCTACACACAGGAAATAAAAAGGTGTGTTTCTAGTATGTTACTAAATTCATTACATTTCAAGAAAAGCTGTTATGGTCTCCTGAGACATAAGTCATTAGTGATTATTGCAGCACATTTAAATGAACATCAACATCTTAAGCAGAAGAAGCTAAAATGAGTACAGGCGACAAAATAATTAAAACAAATGGATTAAATAATTAGCTTGTCATAATTGCTATTCTAAATGCACCATAACACATTTAACGTTGATTTTCCATTGTCTGGCTGTCGTGCATGCTGCTGAAATTCAAGGGGAATTTGTTTTGAAAAGGTTTGCTCTGAATAAGTCAATATCAGGGACTGTGTGTACGCCTTTGCCTGTGTGCATAATTACAGATGCGCCATTTCTCCTAAGCTGTCATTAGAAAAGGGAATGGGAATGACTCCAGGCTACAACCACCGCTTGCGGTTACGTAACATGCTCTTCTCGGATCCTGTCTTATCCTGGAGACGTTTAAAAACTCCTCGGTCCGATGCAGCCTATTGTCTGAGGAGATGCCGCTCCTCACAACCCGAGAGTAGACCCTTTTTTTTTTTTTCCTCTTTTTTTAGCCTCGGTGTTTTTCTTCGGTTTGGAAAAATCGACTGTATGTTTCGTTTTTTTTTCCCCCCGCGTCTCTCTTTGTCTAACTGGCTGGCTCAGTTTGGCTCGTCTGTGATGGAGCGCGTATCTGCTGCTGTTCTCCGTGTGTCCATATGAGGGCGCTGGGTGCCTTCCTTCGTGTACACTTAGGGATGCTGGTGGCCCGCAGACAAAAGAGAAAATGATATTTAGAGCTCTGCTGGAAAGCAAAGAGAAGGGCAGTGGGTTTTGATGTGTAGGGATACAAAAGATCATTTTGATTTCATAACACCCACGATTATTATCAGCGGAAAGCCTCATTTCTGATTATAAATACTATATATTAACAGTATATTTCACCTAATTAAAATCAGTTTAAGTGTTTTTAAACATATCAGTCTAGCAAACATTTTACCAATGTACAATCAAAAGCTTTTTATGTTGTTATTAAGGAATTGGGTGGCGTTTTGAAAAAAATAATGTCTTTCAATTTGATTCTTCATGACCCCGGGTCAGCTATCGCATCCATCCTGCTTTAGTGCCCTTGAGCAACCTGAACATTACATTGAATCACAATCATCCCTTGGGTTACTTGGGCTGTTTCAGATGATCCTGGGTTTGACATCCCAGTGGAGAGATGCGTTGAGGCAAAAGACAGTTCGCCTGAGGCTGTCAACAAAAATATCATTTTTGTCTTTCTTTCATCCCTCTTGCTCTGTCTTTCTTATTTTCCTACAAGCTCTTTTTGACACCGTTGTTTTTCTCGCGCTTTCTTTATTGCTTTCAATATTTGGGCTATTTCTCGATTCACCTTGAAAGAAAGCTCCCAGCCAGTCTGTCTCCCGCGCCGCATCAAACCCAAAGCCCGACAGTCCCACCCCCCAGCCTGGGAGGGAGGAGTCTACTTTCCTCTCCCGCAGAACTGTGTATAACACTGCAGCCAGCCACAATGTGTGTCAGAGGACTGTCTGTGCTCCGAAAGTAGATGACTGCTTCAAATCTGTTGTCTGTATTAGTGACTGCGAGATACGAGAAAAATAGGTTCGCACATTATCAGCCCAAGTCAGGACAAGGTGAGCATCTTCTTTTTTCAGCAGTTTAATATGGCTGTTTGCTATGTGTTCTCATATTTTCCACACATAACAAAGATACTATTTGACTGGATTGTTGTCATGATATTTTTTATCTGCCAACAATATTTTTTTTATTTCCTAAGTCACATTTTCTGGCATGTTTGATGTGTAGTGAGGCAATGCGTCGTTTTGCACAGTTTGTGCGTCACGGTCACATTTACGCACATTCTCCTGTGAGATTTGTGTGGTTTTTAAACCCCACTTTAGAGCGAGTGTGGAATTTAGTGGAGCAGACTGTGTGTCTGTGTGTGGGCTTAGAGTCATGCTTTTCTGGCTTTCAGGTGTGATAGAGTGAAGAGGGAAATGGATGCAAACGCTTTTTTCATTTTGGAGACTAAAGTATCTTCTCTTTCCCTACAGGATTTTCGATTGTGGGATAGAATGCCGGCGATCATAAGTAAAAACTCCGATTTGGAGTTTGACTCCTTACAACCGTGTTTCTACCCAGATGAGGACGACTTCTACTTCTGTGGTCCCGACTCTGCGCCACCGGGGGAGGACATCTGGAAGAAATTCGAGTTGTTGCCCACTCCGCCCCTCTCCCCGAGCCGAGCCGCGCTACCGGGGGAGCCGGCGACTGCCGCCCCGGAAGCAGACCCTCTGGGTTTCGGCTTGGGGGACCCACTGGACTGGGCTTCCGAGCTGTTGCTCCTTCCAGAGGACGATATCTGGGGGGCATCTGACGATGGGGACCTGTTCGGCACAGCTTTGGATACTAACCCTAACAGCATCATTATTCAGGACTGTATGTGGAGTGGCTTCTCCGCCAGGGAAAAGCTGGAACGGGTAGTCACGGAGAAACTCGGCAAGGCTATTTCCACTGCCACTGGAGGCGGCAGGAACGTGTGCGTCAAGGCGCAGGAGGTGGTGAGCCGCAGCTCGGTGTCAGAGTGTGTAGACCCCACGGTAGTCTTCCCCTTTCCAGTCAACAAGAAGAACGGCAGCAGAGACCCATCCGCGACCATAAACACATCCACAGCCCACGGAACCGCTCCCAGTGACTCCGGTAAGAATCTGAATATGCGCAAAATTGGTTTTGTTATTTAAAACACTGAAGGTGAAAAGTATCCAATCTTCCATTATTAGTATAATTATAATTATACTCATTATTATGATTATTATTATTATTATTGTTATTAGTTGTTGTTGTTGTTGTTATTGTAAGTCCAGCACCCTTGTTAATTGGAGTGACTGGAGCTTGTTCATATGACTGGTCCAGAATCGGATTACCTCGTTGCATTCCACGCACACACAGAGACACACTCACACACAGTGGAGTAGTGACACAGTGAACGAGGTTTATGTAATCAGCAAGCTCTTCATCCGGCAGATGGCAGTAAAATGGGGAATTGTGTACTGACCTCAGTTGGCATCCTAGCCAAACAAAAAGACACAACCACACACTGACTGCACCCGGGCCAGGTTGTAGGAGGGGAAGATGAAAAGGTGTTCAATAATTTGACGATCTGATAAAGTGTCTGGTTCACTATGCCGTGAAAGCTCTCATTACACATGGATTGAGGGACAATTTGCGCACAGTGGGTGAGAAATTGGCACTTGTTTCAGACAGTCTGTGCTAACTGCCGCCTTCAGCTCAGCGTACAAATAAAATTACCCATCAGAAAACGAACAAGAGTTCACTTTCATGACAAAGGATTCCAACTACAGCAACATAACGAGTGCAGACTGACACGCGTTTTAATTTGAACTTTTTTGGAAATAGTGTATGAGGAAACAGCTGAATTTAGATTCGTAAATGACGGTGTGTGTATAATTAATCGCCTACAACTTCATCTCACATCTCTTATGGCCCATGAGTTACCTAAACAAACACTCACGAGTCCTTATCAACGTGCGTTCGCTGTGAAACAGTAGTACAAAGGCCTCCAGCTTGGCACAGAGGGTACACTCAGCCAGCCTTGCCAAACACCTCCTCCACAGCGAAGAAAGAGGACGGAGGAGGACCCGGGCTGCTTCTTTTAGGGGGGTGACAGCTTTGAACAAGCGCTCCATCTCGACAGCTGTCTCACTGGCGCCGCTCCAGCTCTGGGGCTTAAAGGGTGGTGATCCGATCCCTGTCGCCCCACCATCCTGCACACAGTGCAACTCCAATGCTCTTCCGCCGCTCGCAGCGTTAAGACGCGTTCTTCTTTGTGTTGCGAGAGTTCCTCCCTTTTTGCATTAGAGACAATGACTTTAAAGGCTACAGAGTAGGGTTATCCCTATAGATGCCATTCTGGCTATTAAACAGGCTTTGAATGGGAGCAAGAGAGCCCGCACCAACCATTAATCCAAAAATCAGCTGAAAGAAAAGAGGCAGTAGGGAAGTGACAGACATATCTGGATTTTATTCTTATTAACTCCTACAAAGACTATTTATGTCCAACTCTAGGCTGATGTTTTATCTTTCCAGACATATGTTTGACAGTACTGCTCTTTCTTCTATTTATACTTTGCCCAGCTCCAGGAAATGAGTTGCTCCATTCTGAGAGTGAAACACCAAATAGCTAAATCCCAGCCTCACATGTGGCAAAGCCAGCCACGCCCCCTCATCCACCCAGCTGAGCCAAGCTTTGTTTTGATGGCAGTGCCAGACTGTGTGTGTGTGCATCCTGGTGCAGCGGTGTCTGAAGTGGGTTACTGTAAGCTGTAAAATGCCACACTCTTCAGATGCTCCTGAGCTGATAATGAGAGCCATTATCACAAAGGCATTTTAACTGGGCCTCACAGCCTCTGTGTCATGATTGGCTACTTCCTCTCATGTTCAAAGGCACCTGTCAATGATAAGTCTCAGCTGCTCAGTTCAATTCCGGATAAATATGAAGAGCTCTGCTGGAAAGAAGTGAGATTTTCAAACTAAGGTCAGGTCAAAGTTAAAGTTAAATTTTTAATGCCTCTGCCACTATCTCACTTTTTCAGCAAGACTGATAGACTGAAGGCATCAGACCAAAACTGTCTGGCCTCATTGGGGAAGATTAGGAGAAGTTCTGAAAGAGGGGTAGAGAATGAAAGGCAGAAATCCAGCCTGTCTGCTCAGCACTGAGACTGAACATGTCAACACCTGCAGCGTAGATTAGTTGAGGAGTGACTGACACTAAGCATTAACAGGTTTCTGCTCATGCAAACAGCATTGAGCAATGGTCTTGCTCCCACACACACTCTCTCTTGATCTTACTGTTAATAAATACACACATACATACCTGTCACCTGCTAGTACACATAGATGACATAGTGGGAATACTTTGTGTGCCAAAAAGATTAAGTCACTCACATTTTGTTTTCCTTTCCCAGAAGAGGAGGAGGACGATGAAGAAGACGAAGAGGAAGAGGATGAGGAGGAGGAGGAGGAGGAGGAGGAAGATGATGATGAGGAGGAGGAGGAGGAAATTGATGTGGTTACTGTAGAGAAGAGGCGCTCCACAATCAACAAGGCATCACCGATGGCAGCAGGCACCGTCACCATCTCTGTGCATCCCAAGAGCCAAGACCAAAGGGGCATCGTCTCAGGGTCCGGCGTGGTGAGTCGGTTTGTCAGCCGAGCCCCCCAGGAACTGATCCTGAAGAGGAGCTCAGTCCACCAGCAGCAGCACAACTATGCAGCCCCCTCACCTTATGCTTCAGACGATGACCACGCCCCACCTCCAAAGAAGCAAAAAACATCAGATGCCCCGCGACCTCCCACCAGAACCAACTCCTCATCCTCCTCGACTTCCTCCACATCTTGCAGCTCAATCACCAGCTGCACGTCAGGGGCACGCAGCAAGCGCACTGCCAGTGGAGACAGCAGCCCACGTGGCAGCTCTGACTCAGAGGACAGCGAACGCCGCCGCAACCACAACATCCTGGAGCGCCAGCGCCGGAACGACCTGCGCTCCAGCTTCCTGACGCTGCGTGACCATGTGCCAGAGCTGGCGCACAACGAGAAAGCAGCAAAGGTGCTGATCCTCAAGAAAGCCACAGAGTATGTGAGCTCGCTGGAGACAGAGGAGATGAGACTCCAGCAGGAAAAGGACAGGCTCCAGGCCCGCAGGCAGCAGCTGATGCGCAGGCTAGAGCAGGCCAGGACTCGCTAACAGACAACCGCTACAACACAAAAACACTCAAACATACCCTGGATGACCCCCCTGCCCCAACTCAGTCTGCATGAACATAGTTAGATGCACATACACATAGGCCTATACACTTAAGCACAGACACATAGGCCTGCATATCTGTTGTATATGTGCACATACAAACACAACAACTCAGAGGATGTTTATCTGCAAATGCTGACTCACAGAACCTGGACAAGAGATGGGAGGGGGTTGCTGGAGGGATGCTCGGACTTTCACTGCCGCCACTTTTTTTGCACATTTGTTGACGTTAAGAATGTTTAGGGTTTACTTTTTCAATCCAGTCACATTGAGGATAAAGGTAAAAGAGAAAAGAGTAAGGAAGGAGAGGACACATCTTTTTTGGTCTTCCCTTCCTCTGACTTTTATATCATTTCTATTTGTATCTTGTTTTTAATTTTTTTTATTGTACTCACTGTGACACCAGCCTGGAATCAGGTGATTCCCACAGGGAAGGGTGTTAGAGGGCACTTTGCTTGGAGAGTTCAAAGTTCACATACAGAAGCAGTGCACACTTACTTTGCCTTCACCACTGCAAAACTGAAGAGACTATGATGATTGAGGCGCTATGGGTCACGTAAACAATGCCACTACAGGTTAACTTTCTCTCACTTCTCTCACACTGGTGCTCAAACCAAGTCAGTGGATGTATAACTGTGCACCTTTCTAGCCGACACTTTTGTATATAACAATAGTGTACAGACAAAATACACTCAGATCTGCCTTGTTTTGTAATACATTTTGTCCTTGGTTTTTTTATACGTCAGGAAGCTGCCAATAACTAGACTGGAAGTTTATATACCTTTAAAAGTACTGTAAGGCCTCGATTTTTGAGAGTCATAAAACTTTGTAATATAACAATATATTGTTTTTTTCCCTCTCCTTTTCTTTGTATTGTATCATATTACTAATTCTACACACCTTTATGCTTTTAGTGTGAACCTGATACATACTAAATTTGATACTTATATTTTCGTATGAAAATGAGTTCTCAGTAGATATCACTTGATCTCGTCATTTTTTCTTCTATCTCAAATAATTCTTTTGTACAGCAAATGTGTTCTATTCTCATGTACCTGGCCTTTTTCTTTCTTCCTCTTTTGTTTATATTTGTAAGTATCGGGTGCATAGAACTGGGTAAACGGATATAAGATGTTTGTTTTTTTTCATTTTTAAAATGTACATTTAGTGCTGCAACTCATAGCACTTTGAAATACCTCATTTTGAAAAATAAATAGACATCATAAAATCCTCATCTTTGCCTACGTGGATCTTTCCTTGCCCGTGAAACTGCGAACCTCACTCTTAACCCCTCACCCTTTCATATCTGTCTCTTTCTCTGTTTATTTTTCTGGTTGTCTCTACATTTCCGTATTTGTTTTGCGGGTCTCAAAGACTCGTCCTGACAAAGAAATAAAGAGTGTCTTCTGAATCTTCTCTGTCTCAGCACCCTGCGGCTACCTCCCCCTCTGTAGCCTCTCACACCCACCCACACACACCTACACATACACACTTCAAGTGCACCAGAACACACATACACACACCCTCTTCTCTCTCTCTCTATTTCCCTCTCTCACCAACACAGCTCTTCCTACATTGTTCAGGCTGTTACCATGGAAACTGGAGCAGCTGCTGAGTGGCAGACACCGAGAGAGAGTCTTTTATTTGTCTGTTAGTCTGTGTATTTCTGCCTGGATGTGTGTGTGCGCACATGAATGCAAATGTCTGTATGTGTGTCTACCTTTTGTCCCGGTCTGTGTGTGGCCCGGGCGCCTGATATCTCCGGCGTTGTGCGCTGCCTGCCACGATGCCAGGACAAGGTTGGATACTGTTTACCAACATCAGCCACATGGCTCTGGCCTCCTCCTCACCCCCCCCTCCTCCTCCTCCACTCCTCTCTCCTCCCCTCACTCCTCCTTCCCTCTGTGCCTCCAGTGCCGGGCCATAGCCCAAATATGTGCCACTCAGGAGCCTGGCCAGGCACTCTCTGGAGATGGCTGAAAGAAAAATCTGTTGCCACGGTCTGAGTAGCCATTCAGCATGACAGTGTGTTCACAGAGGGAAAGAAAAAGAGACTTGCAGAGAAGGGAATTAACAGGACATAAAAACACACATTGTTGATGACTTTGATTAATCCTTTTTACCTAAGGAAGCGATAACTGCATAACACTGTATGACAGTGACCCTTTCTTTCCAGTAAAACAATACGTATTAGATGCTTTACCGTTTAACAGAATGGATAAAACACACCAATCTTTTCAGTGCCATGCTCCTCATGCTGAACTACTTAAGACCCCATTCAGTCATAGGAGTAGGACCTAAATGATACAGAGGTATGTGCTCGACGTAAGAGACAGGGCTATATGAAGACTGATGACTTTGTTTTGGAGGTGAGACAGCCCAAGACGGAGCCTCTTGGTGGGGGGGGGGTGGAACTGGTAGATTACATAACAGGGGTCTGGTGGGTCTGGTGTCTTTGTAATGCACTTACTGTGCATGTGTTTGCGTGTATGTCTGTGCATGGGACAGGAGTCTTTGTGGCGTTTTTGCACGTGTGTGTGTGTGTGTGTGTGTGCCCCCTCTCTCATGGGACTTCCCCTTACCATCTGCCTAATGGCTTATCCTGCTTGGTTATAGGATAAAAACAAGTTCATAGACAATAACATCCCCCAGAAAAATGAAAAAAAGAAAAAAAAACATATTGCAGCCAACAGAGGCATTTTTGCTTCACATGGTAAGATTAACTCTGACATTTAATAAGAAACTGAACACACTTCGAATCAGTGTCCACTGCCACATTTCCCGCCCACGCTCCATGTTAAACAAACATTAAATCATACACCTCTCAGCTGTGCACACACACATACACATGCTACTTCTTCAGCGCTGCAAACACACCTTCAACTGCTCACAGTTAAGTGATCTACTCTCTGAAATGAGGCTAATTGTTTTAGAGGGGAAGTGCGTTTAGGGAGTAGCCATCTCCTACGTTAAACAGACATATGGCCATGGCTTTTCCCTGATTAATACCCATTATCCTTCTGCCCACTGACTGCCTGGCTGGCGCTGCCCAGACACACACAGGACACACGTCTAATGGGCTTACACCCCACTGGCGGATGTACATTAAAGCTACACAGAAAACAACGTGGCTTGTTTGTGTTTTTCACGTGTGTTTTCATGTCTGTCATCTGTTTTGAGATCTTGATTACCGCTGTCATTAATTGACAACACTTGTCACAACATTTCTATTGTCCTGTAGGACACCAGATCTGTATTCAACATGTTAACCTTCCCATATGGAGGAAACAATGGCTGCTGTGTGTGTCGATACCAAGTGTGTGTGTGCCTGCAATGTGCCCAACCTCTGCACAAAGGCATGCCCGTCACCCATGCTCCACACTGCGCTCTGTTTGCCAAGAGCCCTATCTGTGGGGGGAGTGTGTGTGTGTGTGTGTGTGTGTGTGTGTGTGTGCCTGAGGGGGTTGTCACCATCTGTTGTGAGGTCCAGTGTGGTTGCAGGTGCTTAGAAATGGTGTGCGCTGTCCATATTTGTTTGGGGGCTTGTGATAGGTGGAGGGGCTAAAAAAGGCAGGCAAGGTATCGCGGGGTATTGGAAGAAAATGTGTGTGTGTGATGGGGATGAGGGGCAGTTCCTCGAGGGAACTCACTGCCCTAACTGAGTAATATGCAGCCCTGACAAAGAGCTGTGGAGCTACAGTAATTGCAGAGCACATAGTGGACAGGGAGGCAAGAGAGGGAGGGACGGGAGAGAAAAGGAGGCCTGAGTGTTTGATCAAAGTTTACCAAAGTCTGAGGAGATTTGCATACAGATGGTACTGTAGCACGGCCCCCCGGAATACCTTTCCCTCTCTTTATTTTTCTTTCTTCGTCTCTCTTTCCCTCTCTCTCACACACACGCACACTCGCACACAAATGTAATAGGGTTTCATTGAAGAATCAATGAATAGCCTTTCAAGAGCGTGTTCTGGGGAAGAAATGGCCTTGGCTGCACAACACAGCACCTAGAAAAAGAAAGCAAGGGAGAGTGGGAAAGAAAGAGATGGAGAGTTAAAAAGCAAGAGAAAGGCAATGATTAAGATAGAAGATATGAGGAGAGAGAATAATAACAATGGGAAGAAAGGAGAAGAAGAATAAAAGCCTCCGGAGAGCACTAATTATTAAAACTAATGCACCCAGTACAGTTTATCTTTTAGCAGTCATGAAGTGTACACACATCTATTGATATAGTTCATCTATACTGACGTCTGTTTATTTCATCCATTCATCTTCAGACAGATAATAATTTTGAATGCTACTGCTGTACAGGCACTGATCACCCAAGTTCTGTCCTCTTATGTAAGTTACATGTTTCTTTGAAACTACTGCTTTGTGTCAAGCTTCTGGCAATTAGTTTGCTGTGCAAAGTGTCCTTGCAATGTATCTGCCAGTCCCTGAGCACAGATCTGAGCACACAACATGACATCTAACAGTTGAAGCCACAAGAAAAATCCAGCCTGAACTTGTCTCCAATTAATGCACTGTTCAAAGTGTAAGCGTAAAGGCTATTCGTTTCTAGGCTTTAATGTTTGATTATTAGGAGCCAGCTCACACAACATAAGATTAAAAGAACTTAGGTGTCATTAAGTCTTTGTATAGAGCTTTTCAAAGCAGTAGGTACAAAGTGCTTTACAATAAACATGAGAGAGACTCCAATAAAAACATGGATACAAACTGTAAAAACCACAAACTATACAGTTATCTCCTAAAGAAAAAAAAAGCTTATGAATAGACGTGTTGTTCTTGCCAACCTCAGGTGTTATCCAGCCACATATTTTTGGTTTTATGTGCTGAGTGTGTGAAATATGACTTTTGCAGCCATCTACATGGCTGGAGATGAATGGAAATGTGTTTGTGGTACTCACAGCAATTAAAAATCTTCTGAACTATTTCCTACTAGACAAATAGTCTGGTTTGGGCAGATATTGAGTGTAAACAAGACAATGTTTCTGGGGAAACACAAAGTTTTTAATGCATCAACTTATATTAATTTATGGATACTCTGGATTCGGACCCATTTTGTCACCTTTTACTTTGACAGAAAACACTGTCATCACCCAAACGGAAGCTGTGATTGTTCTGCAAAATGTTCTTTAAATGCTTTTTGTGTCTAAGCATCAGCATTCACCGCTATACAGATATGTGGTTGCATTGTGGGCGAGCTACAAGATAAAGCATGATTTATGTTCAATATAAACAGTCAGACATTCTGTAAATATTGGGATTCACACTTATTCAGCAGATCTCATTAATTAACTAACTATTCATTTACAGCAATTATGTGTGTGTGTCTCTATATATTTGTATAAGTGTGCTTGTGCATGTATGTGTGTGTGTGTGTGTGTGTGTGTGTGTGTGTGCTCTCTTCACCCCCCCACCCCCCCTGTGTATATACATCTATGCATATGTGCGCTTGTATGTGTACTTATCCCACTGTGTGCGTGTTTATTTGGAGTAATCACTGGGGCGCTTCTGTGTTTGTACATATGTATCGCGATTGATTCATGACTGCTCCTTCACAGGAAACAGATAACAAATGGTTTTCTGGTCCAATAAACACTGTCTGCCTGTAAACTAAATTAGACTGAACTAAATCTCTGCAAGCAGCTTCAACACAGGCCCAGCACGGCTGAATGGATGGCTGGCCGGGAATCTGTCGCACACGGAGGTAAAACTCAGTGAGAGACGTATTGATTGAGGGCTAATTGTGGAGCACTGATGTCACCTCAGGCCTGAACAAACCTTCCAGACTCCTTCATGATTTACGTTACCAATCAATGCGTTTGTGTTTGACTGGGGCCATGTTCGGCTATTACATTTTTCAAAACTCTACCACGAGGGTCCCTTTTAAACGAGGGGAAAAATAGATGATGTGTAGCTGTGTTTGTATATCTGAGCGTTCTTGACAATTTCTATGCTCCCTTATGATGTAACAGTTGATTCAGTGGTCATTTGTGGTTCACTGGGGGCCGAATCAGTGTCGTGTTTGATCGCTGGTGAGCTTGAATGGATGTGACCCTTGACCCCTTGGCTTACTAGGAAGGGTGACAGTGGCTGGTTGGTGGAAAAATTGGGGCCAATAGGGGATTAGAGGAAAATTAACTGAAACTCAAACTTCTGTTTCAAGATATTTTGTAACGGCCACAAAGTATGTTTAATATCAGTATTTCATAGTACATGTGACAGGACACTTTAAAGTAGGACTGGACAATATGGCCGTGATTCAAAGTAGTTTTCTTTATTAAACCATAACACACACGGTATGTGCAATAGTAACAAACAACAAAAATAACAAAAAGCAGTACTTGCAGGGGTGTCATTGTCATTATTTGTTAACACATAATAAATTATTTGAAATAAAATAAAGAACCACTGTTAGGCAACAACTGGAGAAACATATTCTCATTGGATATATTACACCAAAAACATTGCACATTTGCATTTTGAATTTTTGTTGAGCAAAAGAGGTCTCAAGAGGAAGCATTAATCTTCATTTTGTGATTTAGGAATTTCTTCACATTCACTCAATTAATCAAATGAATTCGACATATTTCCCAGCCCAACTTTGTGACGTAAAGTGTGAATTAATAGCCCATGAGCCTTTTTTTTAATCAACTACTAAAGTGGAAGATTTTAAAAGGAAAACAAAAACACAAGCAAATAATATCGTGGTCGGCTTCAGAAATCCAGTCAGTCCATTCATTCGTCCACTGACCCTCAGGCCATGCTGAAGCCTCATGATGCCTGTGTACCTTGCAAATCCCTCTGTGCATGTCCCGGGGGGGTTTGCACAAGGCCTGCGCTGGCGTAAAGAGCAGGACGTATTGAGGTAGCAGAGGCACATTTTGCCCATTCAGCAAGAGTCAGCTAAGAAACGAAGAAAAGACAGTGACTGCAAATGTGCTGCTTTTTTCATCCTCAGGTTGTCCTTGAAATTTAAACATCTGTTTTTAGCTTGGATTGAGTCATATTTAAAGCTGCTGTAAAATACACACCTATGTCAGCATGACAGTTAAAATGAATATTAATCAACCTACCCAAAATCACAACTCATATGCTCATTCTTTATTCCTCTCTTATATGTCTATCACTAAGCCTTTAACTCTGAGGGATGTTTTCATATGTATGTGACATGCATGTTATTAAATTGATAAATTGAGGCATTCTTCTTCCCAATCAGCTTCATCCAACCATAGTGTGCTTTAAAAATCAAATTTACTTGACAGTGTAAACGCAATAAATAATAGCACTATGGATTACAAAGGATCAGTCACCAGCGCACGTTCCACATTCAACAGGAACTACAGCTCATGCATAGAAAGGTTATTGACACTTGAAGAGCGACCTTGCTCCTCGACAGTTATCTGTCGGTTTGATGGCGAGCTGCAGTGCGACGGAGCAGAGGATGGGGCCGGGCGGGGCGGCAGAATCCTCAGCAGGCGCCTCGCTGACACATGTGGGACAGAGCTCAGTGGAAATCGGGTTAATGAATCGTATAGAGAGGGAAACGGCAGGGTTACTCGTCTTTCAATATCCCCCCGTCATTATCAGTTGGACCAGCACTCATCTGCACAGCACTAAGAGAGGGGGAGACAGGGAGGTCAGTAGGTGGCATATCTGGACCTGTGAAAAGGATTTCTAACAATAGATCATAGATGTGTGTAAGACAAAGCGACTGCTACTGAAGTGTCATAGTCAATTTTTAATGGAAATAAAAGATGGTTCTGTCGCTTTTTGTGAGTGTTAATGTGAATGATGAATGTAACCGTTAGGACATTATATGAAAAAGAGTTTAATAACTTTTTTAATCTCTCCTCTCCATTCTTCTCTAATAGCTGCTGCTTTTGTGTGCGCTTTTCTCTAGTGGGTCTTTGGTCCATGACCAGTCCATTACAGGCTTGTCTGCCAGGCTGTCACTTCTCCCTGATGGATCAGTGAGTTTCAGACAGAACCACCAGTCTCAATTCTAATAAAACCAGCCTGTGTCGCTCTCGGGTCCAACACAGATGCAAATCACTGTTTCTTTCTTCACTACTGCCCTTAGTAGATTAGCTGAAACCAGCTCACCTCACATCTACTCCCCTTCTCCCTTCAGTTGTTACTGTTCTTTAAGGTTGTGGGCTGACAAGTTGAGGTTAGCCCCGGTTCAAATGAAGCTTTTAATTACTGACTAAAAATTGGCAAATTAGGAAGACCGACTCGCCTGAATCCAGCCTATTCACACTCATAATTCGCCTATCTAAGAGGATGAAATATATTAGCATATTTAATTGGTAGCTTATGCCCATCTCTTCTGTTTGACAGCTGTTGAGTCAGACGACGGCATTGTGCGTATATGAGTCAGTGCACACTAATCTAATCAGGAAAACCTTGGCTGGGGATTGAGTTAGCATTTTGGATATCCGTCAGCAAGCTCTCAGGATTACACACAAGGTTAATTATGGAAGAATTAGATTCAGAGGGATGACGGCTTTATAGCTTGTATAGGCAAGGTAACAGTATTCATAAGCCACAGGCTGATGTGAATGAAGGCCTAAAGAAGAGCCCGCAGACCATGATGCTGTGGTAACTCAGGCGTGACATTGATTACTTTAATTGGTGGACTGGGAGTAGGGAACATCATTGGATTTGATTTAACCCCCCCTCCTCCTCTCGCATACCCACTTCAGATACAATTCACCAGCGCATTGGTCATCATCAGACATCTGAACTATCTGGAGCGTTTCACTTCCGTCTGGGCTTTTACATCAAATACACACCTCCTTCTCCCAAGCCTCACCAGCATTTTGCAGTGTCCTCCAATATGTCCTTCAGGGACATTGATTCAAAACAAGAAAGGGACTTAAGTCAGGATTTTTCAACAAGGAAAATGACTTGCTTACTGGCACACATTAGAAAGAGTAAACTACACTAAAAGTGCACTCCAGTGAAGGACATATGCTGCGCCGTCACACCACGTTACAGGTAGAGGAAGCTAAAACAGCTTGGCAGTTGGAACAGCTGCACCGATAAGACATCGCCCACTCAAAATCCAATCACAACAGGAAGATTTACTACAGGAAATGTATTGAGCACAAATTTCCTCTTTTGTTCCTCTCATTCTGTTGTCTAACATTGAGAATGATTAATTTGCGTCATCGGGATATTCCTGGCACGCATCACGTTTTCTCTCTCTCTGTCCGTCCTCCGCCGCCTCTCTCTCTTTCACACACGCACGCACAGTTAAATAAGACACACACACCAATACACTGACACATTCGAGTGAGTGAGCACCGGGCATGCCATTGATGCTCTGCTCGGGCTTCATCCATCACTGATAATGGCTGAGGACAGCTGTGTGTTCAGTCCCCCCTCTCTCCATCATCACACCACAAGCTTGAGGCGGACGGATGGAGGGGAGGAGGGGTGTATTTATTCTACCCATCCTCCTAATCACACTAGCCCCATACTGTAATACTGTCCTACAACCTCCACCACCCCCCCCCCAAAAAAAAAAAAAAAAACAGTCCCAACACCCCCAATGCTAGAGGATACCCGCCTTGGGCCAGGCCCAGATGGTCATGGCCCGCGGTGGCCTGCATGTTTGCAACTATCTGGCTCCAGATCTACAGCAGGGCTGCAGTGGGGATAAATGATGCAAAGCTGAGACCCACGCACATATTGACACTTATAGACACAAAGATGAATGCCTTCATGCCTGCATTTCTGCGCTTATTCTAACTATTGCACTGCCTCTTTCATACACTCAGACACACACCAAACAGGGATGCACTGTTTAGACTGGAGTTAATGAAGAGATAACAGCTGATGTGATTAGTCTCCACATGAATGGAGTCTGTCCATGCTCCATTCTGGCTGATCATCCGGATTTTACACACACTGCGCAGTGTACATGAGTGGAAGCAGGCTTTCATTGACACACTGTCCTTGAACTATCTTATTTAACTGGGTCAACTCACTATAATCAAGCTGTAATACAGAAAAGGGATGAAAAGAGGATAGAATAGTATTATATAAACAGTAAGCTGCAGAAAGCAGCAATAAGGGAGGCAGTGCCTTGCACAAAGATGCTTCAAAAGTCTTTTTTGTGGGGCAGAAATGTGAAATTGGTACCTCAAAACAATGATGTAACGTAGACAAGTGGCCAAATGGATTGTAATGTGGGTGT
>JAPQRN010000017.1:19804606-19826903 GCA_037367275.1 Coranthus polyacanthus
AAAGCTGTAAAAGCAAGTTGTGTTTCTCTTGTTTCAGTGTTCCCATGACTTTCTGATTTGACAATCGGCTGCTGGTTTCATACTATAACATATTTGAAAAACTGGACACACTTCAAGAATACACACTAAGAAAAACTAACATAAATCCAACCAACCATCAGACCTTTTTTAAATATTCCTACATTTTCTAAGTGACCTGACTACACACACAAAAGCTTTTAAATTGTTCTGCACTTTCTCCTTTCATCTGTCAGACCGACATTTCGTAACCTTATGGTACTGTTCATCTCATTCACAAACCACAGAACAAACTCTCGCCCCTGTTTTTTCTTTCACTTTCTCTACACTGCCCACATAATAAAAGTTATATTAAAGCTTCCGGATCGTCCTTTATTGCTCAATTGTAGCTCACTGTGATAAGAAACGGTGAGAACAAAAGAAACGCTGATAGAGTGAAAGTCTGTTGAAGTAATTATTGCTTTTACTGGAAATGGAACTTAGATGCAGCAGTAGTCGTTTGATTCCACATCAGAATCATAATCCTGCACTTAAAGACTTGACATAATCACACATGTTTCAGGCAATCTTCTCAAAAGGTTCGCACACCTCCTCTGTGTATCCAGTGAAAGCCTGGGGCCCGTATTACTCACAATGGTGGTATTTCCAAGTCCTGACTTCATATCCTGCCGCTCGTTTTTGTCTTATTTGACCAGGGGCCCCAACCTTCTTGGAGCGTGCACCCCAGTTCTATGTAAAATCCCCCATACATACCTCAGCTGCACTTAGAAGCCTGTCGATTACATAACTGGCACAACATCGACAGGGTTGAGTGGACCCAGTGCAATCGGATGTGCCAGGAAACCGACATAGACATAATCCAGCTCTGTTTAATTTTTAATTCAGGACAATGCCCGCATTCATTCATAAAGCAGGAAAAAGGTGTCTTCTGTTAATGAACAACGAATTCTCCCCTTGGATGTTACCGCTTTGCTTTCATTTCTTGTAAGACACACATGCACGCTCACACACACACACACCCCACCCTACACTTGTTTTATTGCTTTTGAGTGGGTGGTGTTAGTGATACCTCTCTGATTCATACCGCTGTTTGAAGTGGGATCATTTTTCCAGCTGTGCACATGCCATTCACACAGGTATCCACCCACAGACACGGTAATACCGCTTTCCCCCACTTTTTGCTTTGACTGGTAATGGGTTTTGGAATGTAGTAGAAGACCGGACTTGAAAAGATTGCCACTAGCATCAATAAAAGAGGGATATCAAAGAAAAAGAGATAGACTGAGGATGGTTTTGGACAGACAAGATACTGTAAATATTTGACAAGGCACTATGCACTGAAAGATGGAGGCAGCAGACCAGAAGTGATCGTTTGGTCACGGTTCAAGCTCAGATTTCGAGTTGCTGGTTTTCTAAAAATCCAGTGTGGTGAATTAATATTGTGATACTAGGTATCATGTGCTCAGTTTTCATCTTTGGGAGATTAATAAAGTCTGCATTGTTAATATTTTCTACTTTACAAACAAGACAATCCCGCACCCCTGCTCAGGTGTGCAGGGGTGGAAATGAACTTCTTTCTAAAGCTCTTTTTTCCCTTAAAAATGTGCACCATGAATACACCATGAATGCCTTCAAGGAAAGACAGTGCTAGAGAATCTATCTCCACATGGGCAGTTATCACATCTGCCCTACATTGGACACTTTCATGAATTGGTCAAGCAGTATGGGATTTTTACTGGCTGATTATTATGAGACCAAAGTGGCCAATGGCAGATTTAAAATGTCAGCATCATGTCGCTTATTTTTGCGCATGATAAAATACAACAATTTAATAATAACAAAATATAAACTCAAGGCAAAATAGCAATATTATATCTACAGTATCTGTCTGCCTGCTACAGTCTATCTATGCTTTTTTGTTAAGACGGCTGATTCGGTTAAACTAATCTGCCAACTCCAATTATCTCAACATGTAATTTAATCGGCCAACCTGTCAATCCATCTATTATTATATTTATCTTGTATTTGATCATGGCTCTTCAGGTGTAAAACCTTTTGCAGAAATGTTGTTGTTAGATCAACAATGAAAAGAGAAATCATAAGATATTTAGTGATTTTCATGTTCATTTATTTTGGAGGAAGGAAGGAAGAATGAAGACTTTTTTGAAAATTATGCAAAAGCTCAATTATGACAGAATGAACGGTGTAAATATAGCCTCAACCAGGTCTCTTTGGTCTTTATAAACCAGTGTCTCTGCTTCCTAAGCATTAGAAACTATCGTACATAATGTACAGGTATTCTAACTGTCAGTTCAAGTAACTGTGACCCTGATGCGGTTGTCCTCAGATGTGTTCAGGTCTTTACTAAAGTGCAGGGACTTTTCGTCCAAGCAAGGCTCAGTGCCACTGAAGGCCCCTGTAAAGAGGGACTATAGCTACACGCTATTAATGTTAGCCACACTCCTCAACAAAACAAGGAACAAAAAGCTACACAACACCCTACTCATTCCTTTAACTAAAGTCACGCCAGCAAGGGTGCAGCGCAATAAATTAACGTCCGATTAAAAATGGCTGTCTCGCCCGCCAAATTGTCATCAAGTGGCACCATTGATACGGGCAACAAAACCGGGCACATCACCAATCACCCACTCAATGAGAAAAGGAAGGAACTAAAAACAACATTCTTGAGCAGGTCGGTCTTTTATGAGCAGGATTGGGGAGGGGGGCGGTGGGCGAGATGCTAAGGTTGTGGGGTATGTAAAGCGGGGTACACAGGACCCCACAAAGGGGGGAGAGAAGTAAGGGCCACCCTGACAGCCTTGGCGGTGCAGGTTTTTTTTTTGAGGGTGTAGAAGTACTACAGGGATGGAAGGCAGAAGCTGAGGGGGTGTTCCCCCTCTTCAAAGCCTTTCCGCTGGTTCTGGGGCCCTGTAGATGGAGAAAGTAGGTGGGGGTGTGGTGAAGGGGTGAGGGTGGGTGAGGCTAAAGGAGAGAAAGGGAGAATTAGGGAGCCTTCTCTTTGTCTGCTGGCATCAGGGGGGTCGGTTAGACACTGAACGCCTCAGGAAGATTAACCGGCCAGGCCCGGTCGGAAGCTGAAGGGTAGGTGGGTGGGTTGAAGGGTTGGGGGGGGGGGGGATAATGGGAGCCTGCTTTGTTTCTTGTCCATGATAGGATGCTGGAGAGGAGAGATGGAATGCAAGGATCTGAGATTGATTGATCGGTACAGTGGATAGCGATGCAGGGAAGGGGGGGAGAAAGGGTGGAAGGGTGGGAGCATGTCAGCGCTAAGCCGCCAGTCACTCCCCGATTCTCATGCGGTGGGAGAAAGGTTCTGCCGGTGTTCAGTTAGGATTTTTGAAATATGGAGGAAATCAGGAGTTGAATGGGGGGAGTGAACGAAAGTGAAAACTGACAGAGGTAAAGAAGAGAAATGGGCAGGCTGAAGGGAAAAAAGGAAGGATGGAGGAAACTTTAGGGTGGGGGGGCTTCCTCAATACGGATTAGTGCAGCTCCACAGTGGGGAGAGGGAGGATAGGGTGAGAAGGAAAGGAGGGAGGAGAGGATGAAAGTTTGGGGTTGGAGGGGAGGGTGAGAATGAAGAATTGCCATTCGCTTCACTCACTTCACTACACAGGAACAAAGCATGATGGGAGGTACTTGACATAACACTCTTCCAGGCCATGTTGGTGTGTGTGTAAAAGAACATGTGTGTGTACGTGGTGTCCAGTATCTCAAGGGTAGTCATGGACGTGGACGTGTACAACCTATATGACGTCTAAAATAATATAACGCCATGAAACAAACCCATCTGCAAAAACATTTTTGATACTTTCAAGTGCATTTTGAATTCAAGACTTTTACTTGTAATGGTTTACTTGTACACTGCGGTATTTCTACTTTTACTGAAGAAAAAGGATCTGAGTACTTCTTCCACCATTTCTCATAATACAGATAATACAGTCATGACTCTATTTTTATGTAAAACATAAGTGGCAAACTGTGATTCATATTCATATGTGTAATGTTCTCCCTCCAGCCTCAGAGTATTTTTACACTGACATCAAATAGTCAATTAGAAATAAGGAGTTCTAACAAATAAAAGTCTGGAAATGACTTCTTAATTTTTCTCAGCAACAGCTGAGAGCAAAGTAGCACTTAGCAGCAGCAGCAGCTTCTCTGCCCGAGGCTAATGACCCGAGCTAGAGTTTCAGAGCCTTCATTAAGGCCTCATTAATCACAGGAATGATAAAGATTATCTCCACAGGTGCTAGCCCACCAGGGAGATGGTTCCCTGAGGTACAAAGTACTTCCACTCTTTATTTAGACAAAAATATCAACATGAGTTTGAATCATCTTCACAGATAAATGTGTATCAGTATTGACGGTGTAGAGTCAGGTGTATGTGACGAATTCTTTCTCTCTACAAACAAGGCACATCATGCCAGGAAATTATAATTTTCTGCAAATGCTTGTCCCATTTTCTGCAAATGTTTGTCCCATTGAGCAGCACTGTTTCTGGACATCCCCAAGCTGCTGTCAATAAAAGCAATTTCAGCAGAGGAAATCCCATTTACCAGCTTAAAAACAGATTTTACAAAATCCTGTTTTCATTCTAAATTTTCACTTTCCATTTCTCGCCCGCTGTCTATATTTACTCCATGATGTAGTGTTTGCATGAGTGTGTGTGAAGAAGCTCAGAGCTTTGTTTGGGACCTGTCACACTAAAGGCTGAAGGTGGAGTGGAAGGGGAGGGAAAGCCATTGTGGATGGATTATACCAGAACCAAGAGTGGACCCCTCGCACACATACACACCAGCTCCCTGCAGGTACAGTACCCCACCCCCTCTCCTCCTTCTCACCCCTCCCCTCTGATCAACAGAGCTGAAACAAGGAGGCCAGGAGGGGCCTCTGGTTCCCACATTAGACCCCACTGTAGCCATTTTCTCCCCCCCCCACACACACACACACTCACACAGATCTTTACTGTACCCCAAACCAGTTATCTAATGGAGAATGATCACAAGCCTTATAACAGCTCTTTATCAGAAGAACTTGGCAGTAAGAAGAATGTGTGCACTAGCATGTCTGTTAAGCCAGATATTATATTAAAAAAACAGCATATAGTACATATAGTATTCAAATTCATGCAAAAGCAGTGCCAAAGGAAAAAGGTGCAACAAAATGTGTTATTAGTTTTCCATAAAGTAATGTCACATGAGTTTAAAATGTATTTCTTTTGCCTTTATACATATTTGCTTTAAAGGTAAGAAAAAGTAAAGTAAAGTAAAGAGGTAGGTCATCTTCGACACACTTGCCATGAGTACTGCTACAATTAGTCAGTTAACCAGCTTGTCAACTGGCAATCAATTTAAGTTATTAATCAAGAAATAATGTCACATTTGACTGTGAAATATTGGATCATATATTCACGTCATGGCTACAGAGACTGGCAACATATGCATGTGCATGTACAGTATGCACACATATAATCACAGATGCATACAGGCAATTGTGGAAACTATAGCAATTTAAGGACACTTACAGCACTAACAAGCAACAAGTAATTAAGCAGCCTCTGAAAGGCACAATGATCCCTCCACCTTCAGCCATTAAAAGACAGAAAGAGTAAAAGAAGAAAAGCAGGAAAAGGAGACCCTTGCACTAAAAGAAAAGCCCTTTGAACTCTTGCAACAAGCCCTTTCCCCTAAACGAAAAAACACAAAATCTTCCCCTTATCTCCTTTCTCTCCCCTCATCTTTTTTTTCTCCCTCCTGCTCTCTTGTTTCTTTCCTCTGTAAAGTCAGTGGTCCGACTCTCTCAAAGGCACCCAGAGCCCCCAGCCGGTTCCTATTGGTTCCTCCTTGCTCTCCCACACTGAGTGCCCATGGCTCCTGAAGTGATGCTCTTTGTGTGGGGTTCAGGGGTCGTGCCTATTAGCGTGAAGAAAGCCCTGCTGGGTCTTATCCCAACCCGGAGGAGGACGCAGGGCTCTTCACCCCAACCTCGGCCCGGGCAGCCCCCTCCCCTGGACGGGACACTTTCATCCTTTGTCAGGAGGTCAATGAGCGGACCCCCAGAGGGGAAGGAGGGCCCCCACCAATAATGATATGCATGACAGTCATTGTATGACCCCCATGGGGGGGTCATGGTTGGTTGAGGTGGGTGGGACGAGGGAGGGGATACCTAGCTCTGTAACCAAGGATGGTTATCTTATCCAGAAGTAACTGAGTTACAGAATCATGATGACAAGGGTGAGAGAGGTCTACTAGATTGTGAAGGATTTGATATATGATCAAGTATGACCTGAAAACAATCAGAGACAATGTTATTCCAGCAGCATTATCTTCACTGATGTCTGTATATAACAGAATTTTAGAAAAAAGTTTTACTCCACTACAAATGTATCTATTTATTCCTCCCCCCTCCCCTCACCTCCCCCCAAACACACACTCATCTTAACCCCTAACCTTAACCCTACCCTTCGCTGGGGAGATGGATTTGATTTGGTTCACTTCACTCCCTACAAAATATTTCAGCTATTTGCCTTGATATGCAAATAAGACATTACATAACAATGTCATCAATAGCAGAACACACCCAATCCTATATTCGTTATGTTCATTTGTTCTGTTGCAGTCTTCTTAAAACAGGTTGTAAGGTTTATGTGTTTGTTCTATCTGTGCTGTTTCCACTGGTTTGAAGTGGGCAGGGATCTGTTTGAAAAGGTTCAGATTTAGAATGTGACAGTTGTAAGGTTGTTTTGTTGCCAAGGAGACCTGAAGAACCACACCCACACAGCTGGTAATAGACCATTATAGGAGTCTTTTCCTTTAATATGAACTATTGCTGAATATTTATTAGATACAGAGAAATATCTAGGAAACATGTGATGTGATTTTAATTCTATTTTCAGGGCGACAAAAACAACGCCGTATTCAGCAGAAAACAGATACATGGCATAAAAAGAGTGTGTAGGAGGGGTGGGAATAGTGAAATACATACTGAGCACACATACACATCAATATACTGTGCATGTAGTTGGTCTACGTGGAATACAGAGCATTTGCAGCTGTGGAGAGAGATGCAGTGAGGGATCAGTGTTATGTCGGTCAAGTTTAGCACAATGAGGACGAGATCCATGAAAACAATGAGATGCGAAAAATCAATTCCAAGCACTAAAATATCTGCATTCCTGAGGCTGAAATACGTGCACAGTATTCCTTATTGATTCAGGAATATGTCATCACATCATGTTCAGAAGCTATTTAGTAGCTATCAAGACCCAGACAGTGCTAATCTATTATTAATGTCCTGAGCAGTGTTTTATGGCCAGTTCATTAAACATGAAAACTCCTGCACAGAGAAGGTGAACCGCTGAGCATTCCACAGGCCACTTCATCTTGTCGTTATTCCACAAATAACAAAAACAGCAGGATTAATATAGAGACAGAAAGATGGTTAAGAACAAATCTACAATGTTGTCTGTCATAACGGGAAGTGGCATTAAAGGGAGCGCGAATTGTGGTCATGGAAAAAAAGCATCGATCAATGTAATGTCTTTAAAGGTAAAATATGCTAAATTTCTCTCTTGTGTTTGTAAACAAATTGTTCAAATTTTGCAAAATGGAGAGTGGTGGTTGAGTGAGCAACAGACCGAATGGGAGAGTGAGCCGCTTTCGTAAGAAAAAAAAAATGCTGTGAAATAGAAAATTAGTTAACTTTCTGATTATCTCACAGAGGTTATGTTCTAAAACAAATAAACACACCCACACCATTGTATAACTTTATAGGAATGAGAGGGAATACAGTCGAAGCACACCTTCCTCCTGTCTCTTCCTTCTCTCTGCAGTGTGTGTCTGACAGGTCTGTGTGAGACAGGCGACGGACTCGCGGTGTGTGTGTTGTGTGTGTGTGTTGTGTGTGTGTGTGTGTGTGTTGTGTGTGTGTGTTGTGTGTGATTTGACCAGAATTTTGCACCACATAGTGCAATAAGTGAGAACAGCAGAATGAACCTGAGGCACTTAAAGGCAGGGTCATCACCACACATTTCAGGGTCAGAAGTGATGATCGAGATGGATTCTTATTGTATGAGTCTAAATATACATGTGTATATACATATTATTGCAATTACAGTATTATTCCACCCATTTTTACCTTTGGTTTGCATAAATCAGTTTCAGTTTTTAGCAAGAACCAGGTATGGTAATGGTAAAGATATTGCACAAAATTAGAAAGAAATCACTGTGATGACTTTGGCATTGAGTTGTATTTCAGAGATTTGCTTAGTCCTTGTTTTCCCTCAGTTTTTCAATATACGCCAGTAAATGGACCAAAATATCAGTCTCAGTGTATATGTAAGTGTCTCATTGTAAAATAAGCAGCAGATACGGTTTAATTCACTCACAATCAAACTATATCACACCAGATTGTGTTTCCTCATCCAATTTCTACCTGCAAAATATCTTTTGACAATTGAATGTCTGGCCGAAGTAAAAAAAAAAACAACACGACTCACTACCTCTCAAAACTCCGATTCCTATTTTAAACTAGACATATAAGACATTTCAAACTATATTTGGAAATGGTTTTATGAAGAAAGTTAAGGGCATCTTTGATACATTTCCTAAGCATGTTGAACAGAAGAACATCAGCAGTCATGTGACAGTTCCTCCAATCATGTTGATGTCTAAGTAAAGAAGAGAATTAAAATGACACCTGCCCTGTCACAATGCATCTGCGGTCCTGTCAGATCACTTTAATGAGCAGGGAGAAAATTGGGATATGTCTTACCAAGGTTAGGTACAGAAATGTATATATAACACACACAGGAAAGGAGACAAGTAAGGCGTAAAGATTGTATAAAACTGCATATTAGGTGTTAAATATGCAGCTCATGTGTGCAGTAATCTGGAAAATAAAGTGTTGATATTAAAATTTGCTTTGACTTGTATTTCTGGGTGCCATCCTCGATAGCGCACTGTCATTTAATGCACATATTAATAATGTTACCCAGTCCACTTCCTTCCAGTTATGCAATATCAACTGTCTTCGTCCATCACGTCCATCCAACGCCTAACAGCACCGCCATTCTCGTTTACGCTTTGGTTACTGTAATTCTCTCCTCTTTGGTTTACCTCTTAAGTCCCTAAATAAACTTGCCAGAACTCCGTCCACTGAACCCATCACTCCCATTCTTAATCAACTTCACTGACTTCCTGTCCAATACTGCATCGAATTCAAGATCCTGCTTCTCACTTTTAAGACCCTCCACAATCTCGCACCTCCATGTGTTTCTGAGCTCCTTCAGAATTATACAGCCTCCGGTGCCCTCAGATCATCTTCTTCCTTCCAACTGCATTAGAAGAGGGGGCGGGTGCTGGACTGGCCTGATGCAGTCCCCACTTGTCCCCAGTAGAGAATGTGTGGTGCATTTTGAAACCCAAAACGTGACAACGAAGGCCCCGCACTGTTGCACATCTTATGTTTGCAGGAAAAAATGGGACAAAATTTCACCTGAAACGCTTCATCACTTGGTGTCTTCAGTCCCTAAAATGGCAAAGTGGTAAACGCTTTACTGTCTCAACTTTTTTGGAATGTGTTGCAAGAATAAAAAATTCTTTATTTTGAAACAGCAATACATTTCATGGGGTGAAATGTCAAATAATGTTCTGTTGTATTGTTTTCAATGTAATGCAGGTCAAAGATTAAATTACCTATCACCGATTTCAGTTTTAATATTATTAGATTTGTGTCTGTGTATGCATGATAATGTATGTAATATAAACACAACACGTTCAAAATGTTAAATATATAAATATGCCATCAAAAGCACAGGCACGGACACATGTTGTACACACACTGTGTTGCTCTCATACACGCTCTGTCATACCCACAGTGTAACCGTTATCTTGTTCCCGCCAAACACACTTTTGGCTCTGTGACTGTGTTAATTAGGTGAGCTGCACACAGAGGCGGTGAGAGCCCAACAGACAGGAGGAGACAGAAAAATAAATGTGGTTGACCCCGACAGCCACTTGACTACACCTTCTGTCAGCCAAATGATTTTCTTACAGATTTTGGACGAGTGTCACAGCGACCACACTGTCCCCTCTGTCTGTCTCCTTGCTGCGTGTCACCATTTCAAGACAGATCCAACACCAAAGTCTGGGTGTGTGTGTGTCTGTGTGTGAGGAGGATGAAGAGTATTAGCCAGTTCCCTGCTGCTAGAGCTGTGAGTGTGAGCTGCCAGAGGAGAGGGGGTAATTATGGGACCTGTTGTGTTGAAGGGAAGCCAGGCCACCAAGGAGGGATTAGGACCGTCAATCTCCTCTCCTCTCCTCCTGTCATCCCTTTTTCTCCTTAATAAACCCAATGAAAGTAAGTTTATGCAAGTTAAAAACAAGACAACGACAATAAGAAAACGTCAAATATGCTTTGGCTGATGTGAAGTTTTTAGTGCCGTAACAAAAAGGAAAAATTTCAACCATTAGCAACACTTAAAAATTCATGAAGTCATTTAAGTCACTTTCACTGGTTGCATCTTCTCAAAATGTAATGATTTCACCACCATTAGTAAATGACTGTCTGTCAATGACTGTAGCCATAGTTCCTTTGATAATTAAGTCATTCAGTGTTCATGTTCATCATGTTCAAGTATCGCTCCAGAGGCTTAAAATGATCATATTTTGATGAAAATTTTTGTAGTGTGAGTCATACCAAAACATTTGCACTGGGTCAATATAGTACTGGTCTATAGGTTACTGCATTCAATGTATTTAATTAATGTTAGACTAACAACTGTGAGCTGTGAGTCACATTTTCCATCACAACGAGCATGACTGGTTGGAACGACAACTGAGAAGACTTGCGAAAACAATAATGCATGAGCTATATCTTTCTATCCTGATTGTGTTGGGAAGATTTCCAAAACTGATGACAACTACTAATACTAAGAGCCCTTTCACACCATGCTTGGTCTGGACTTTTGGACTTTTCAGTTTGATCTAAATGAAATTTGCAGGCGTGAAATCTCACCCAGACAGTGGTGTCAACCAAACAGCAGGTCTTTGGTCCAAAAGAGGTGGTGTCGGTCCGGGTCAAACTGAACTATGTTTTGCTTCATTTAAAGTATGAAAAGACTTTTTGGATGCAAGTGGGAGCAAGTGTTTAGCAAGGCTATCATCAGCAATAAATAAAAGAAGTTAAAAATGAGCAGAATTAACAACATGTCAATGTGAGACAAACACCCTTCTATAAACAAACTAATGTCAAGTATAGGGAGATGCACCACATGAAGACGAGGACGGCTCCAAAAATTGCAGTGTGAAAGCAAAACCAACCAAATGTATACATATAATGTATTCAGACCTTGAGAAAATGCAACAATGTGTCGCAAAATGATCAACTTATCATACGGAGGGCACAATTACCATACAAATGATGAACATTAGACATCTGGCAACGCTGAAGCGGTTACAGTGTAACCTCCAAAAGACAGAGGAGCACACACATACAGTATAAAACAACTATCCTATCACACAAATCGCATGGATCGCATAGAATGTACAAGACCATCAACTGTCTTCATGCATTTGTCATTCCCCTCTCGTCTGTTTCTTTCTATCTCTACAGACATCTGAACATCCCCCTGGGGCATGCAGAGACCCCAACACACGACCTTTACTCCCAACGTTAAAAGCCCAACTCTTCACATATATGTAGCATGTGCATGCACACTCACACACACATGCACACACAAAAATGCCATTGTGCTGTGAAAAGGGAGCCCTTTGACAGCTCCATTATAAACCCCACACTGGCCAATTATCTGTTTTAGGGTGATTGTCTGGCCTCCTCTACCCTCAGACCGCCTTTGATCCCCCTCATCCCTCCTTGTGTCACTCTAGATCTGTGAGCAGGTATAACATTTCCACCTGGGAGCATGAACGCCTCTTTAAAAGTTCCACTTGAATCATTTTTGCTGCCTTAAAAGACAGGAAAAAAATGCTTCCTCTTTCTCTTTAGCTCCTGATGAATCACGGATCATTTCTCCTCTCATCATCCCCTCTCTTTTCTCTTTCTCTTTATCTCCCCGACCCACTGCCTATGACACTGGAAATTGTGGGTATCTGAATAACGCTGATTGCAAGTGGCAGATGGCAATTAAATAGGAGTGAGGGAAAGGAATTTAGTAAATGTAGGGGGAAAAGGGTAAAAAGTAGGGGGAATAAGACCCAAAAATTGAGAGACAGAGAGAAAGAAGAAGTAGAGAAAAGGACTAAAGAGAGGGAAAAAAAAAGATAATAGAGTGAGAGAGAACATGACAGAAGTCTCTGCTGGTGGTTTGTTTGATCAGGGAAGAGCAGTAGTTATCTGGGTGAGCCCCGTCTCTCCGTACAGTTCAGTCATCAGTGCTGATTCACCCAAATGGATACCAGAACACCTCAGTAGCTCATAGTACAGTAACCGCCTTATATCCCTCGACAGAGCTTTAATACAAACCAGACCCACATAATCACTCACACACTGCACCTCACTGCACATACAATCAATCTGTCGGCTCTGCAGTAATTTTTCAAACTATTGTGATTAGGCCATCATAAAAGCAACTGAATAGGACCAATTGCCAGACATTACTGAGCAACTTCAACTTATTGAGTAATCTGAGTGTGTGTGTGTTTGCTCCATAGCTTCAAAGGAAAGTGGTATACACACAAAAGGAGTGTGGGAGATTTTTTACTCTATGGTCATGAGTGTGTCTGTGTGTGCGTGTTATCACGAAACTATGTGTGTGTTGATCATCAAAGGGCAGTAGTGAAGACACCAGAGCGGCAGGGATCGGAGCATCCCCACAGCGGCGCAGCGACACACAACCAGACAGCATCGAACACAAAACAACATACACAAAAAAACCCTTCCAAGACACAGAAAGTCTATCATGCCTCTTCCTTCTGCCTGTAACCGGGGCAACACTGGCACAGAGTGGAACCCCATCCCCACCGCGCCCGCCTCACCCTTCTTCTTCACCGACCCCATCCCCCCCATCCGCAGGATCCTTTAGACTCCATCCAGCAGCACGTCAAGTTCATCCCCCCACACGCTGCTTCCCAGCAGGCTCTTGACTCGGACTGGCGCGTCCCGGAGGCTAAAGGAGGTGTTTGCGCCACACATCCACCCCAAAGTGGGGTTTGCCTGTGTGGGGTACATCTCAATCAGCAGGGGCACAGTCCAGAGAGGCCCCGCTTTCCATTCTTGCACCACCTCACCACCTCTCACTGGCATGGAAGCCTCCATACACTCCCACTGACTGGCGCGTATGAAGACCCCCCCCCCTTCACCCAAAATGTCTTTTCATTTGCTCCCACTGTCCTCATGTGAATAAAGTGAATCGCTGGAGTTTCTCTCTGAAAATGAGGAGAGAGGAGACAATGCCAGGCTGAATAAACACTTTGATAACTAGACAGAGGGTGAGGAGGACAGACGGCGGAGGGAATGGCGAGGCTTAACAGGGACACTGATGGCTTTATACAACTGACTGGAAGAAAGTGTTCGTTCTCTCACACATTCTCTCCATGTCTCTCACCCCTCCTGGCTGCCTCAGAAGAAAACAGGAAAAGTTAAAGCTTGTATAACCAGAGAGAAACTCGTGCATGGTACAGGAAGAACCAGGGTGGGTAAGAGAGATGAGAGAACAGAGGGGATGAGGCAGGACATTATCACAGTGGGGGGTGAGGCTGAGAGACGAGAGGGTGATGCTCCCCTGCCCATCTCCTCTCATTACTATTTCATTCCTCAGCCTGTCTGCTCTTCTCTCCCTCGCTTTCCTTTTTGTTTTCTTTGCTTTGCCACTTTTAGTCACATCTACATATACAAATATAACATACTGTATGATTTTTGACTGATTGTTTATTTGAGTGTACTGCACCTTTCTGGTGCCTTGCTCTTTACAAGACACTTTAACCTGGATGGCCATATGACAAATCATAGTATACGCTTCTACAAATTCCACAGAAGTATATTTCAGAACATGTTTAATATCATGAAATCAGTCTATATATCAGAAATGCCTCATCATACTGGATACAGTGTTCTCTGTCTCAGCTGCCGGCCACCTTCAGTGAACGATCTATGAAATTTCTATGTATTATGCCAACAATATTCTATTCATTAAAACTGGTCAAGCACCAAAAGTTGACTTCAAAAGTCTGGCTTCTTCTAATTTTCATTTTAAACCAAAGAACACACAGAAAATTGTGACTGAGTTTGGTGATTTTGTTTTGGCAGGTTCAGGAGATTATTCTTGCTGCATGAGTAGACAGACAGCATCCTCTTGAGTGTCCCTGAGTACCCTTTTTACTCTCATCCTTTTTACCCCAACTCATCAACCCCACAGACACACCCAAACACACTTGCCTGTATCCATCCTCTGCTTCCCCGGGGCGTTTCAGACTGACCCACTTTCCTCTCCTCAACCCAAACATCTCAACAGCAAAAAAGGCTGATGTCTGATTTTTAGTCTAGAAACTCAGTAGGTATGTCAGCAATAAACGTTGCCAAGCCCATGTCAGTACTTAAAAAGAATATTTTACTTGCACTTTATGCAAATAAAATATGCACAGTTTCAAAACTCCACAAGAGACGAATGCAAAAATGGAAAATATGCAAGTTTAAAATAAAACAGGTGGTGTGTTGCTCCGAACTGCAATTTCTATGTTTTTTTTCTGTTCATGTTGACAAAGCCATCTTTGAGAGGGCAGCTCTGTGATTAATTATATGTTTGCATCCTCTCCATGTTTACACCGATGCTTGTAAGCCCAGTTCTGTTCTCTGGTCACCCTTGGGTGATGAGTGTCATTGCCGGCGTTGTCACAGCTGAACCATTCTGCAGCACCACAGACTGAGCGTCGCCTCGTCGAAGCAGACATGTCAGCAGATTTCCAGGGCCTAAGTGCCACTGTGTGCATGTGTGTGTGTTTGCCCTCGTCAGCCTCTGTGCTTTCTCTCTGCGATGCATGGAAAATGAAAAACGCTGTGTCGGGACATTCTGTGGTCCAGAGGCTCCCTGTGTCGACGGTGAGTGACCAGTTTAACATGCATCACTAGCGCCTTCCTCTAACACTGTGCCTCTGCTCAAAGGTCAGTGAAAGATATTAAACACGCAATTCATCCTTCTATACCACCATCTGTCATCGATACTGTTCTCATCAGTATCCTGGGTTCGATCATATGGAACAAAGAGAAATCTGGTTATTCATATCCCCATGATAAATAGTGGATCTTGGTTACTGTTTGCAGCTGCACCTATGATGTTCATAATCAAACCAGCAATTTAACCTGAATCTGGAGACAGTGACCAAGCCTGTCGTACTAACTTTTATAAAATGTGACAGTTGATCAGAGCCACTTGACTTTACTTTGATATTTGGCCACATAATAATGTTTCTTTAGTCTTCTCCATCGTGAACTGACTCACTCTTCTGTATGTGTTGGAAAAACAGTGTCTTGTAGCCTGTTTACAACAGACTTGAATACAGTGGGTCAGCATTTTTATGAATTTTCACACTTTTAAGTGCTAAGTATATGCCAAATGACAAATTACCAAATGCATGTTTCTTCATCTCTTGAAGAGACACATGCTGCCGACAACTACCTGCACAGCCACACCTGTTAACTGGCATAATTGGTTTTGGGATAAGGGCTTATCCAGGTTTCTGAAATCAGGATATGATGTTCATGTGCGAACACAAAAATAGGATAGATCAAAAACCTGATCATAATTCAGTCCATGTAAATGCACCTATTGTGTGTGACGTTGTCATGTTTTGTGGGAACCTAGTAATATTAGCAGCAAAGCAGAAATGGCACCAGTTTGGAACAGCTGCAGCATCATTAGCATCAGTTGTAAGTACAAACAGTTGAACCAGCAATAGTATCAGTAAAATTGAACTAACAGCAATAGCAGCCACAGTAGTAATAGCAACAGTAATAGTTGTATTGGTCAGAGCAATATACAGGAAATCTGAGTATTAGTAGCAGCTGCAGCAGCAGCAGAAAGGTACATGAGTAAGCAACAATAAACAACAAGGTGTTCTAAGCCTGTCACAATGCCACACAACGTTTCCTCTGCAAAGTCCATTACTGTCCTATCAAGACATTACAGCGTAATATGGCTCTTATGTGATGCTACCAAATCAAATAGAGAAAATGTGTTCAAATGATCATCTGTTATTTAAAATGTCTTTGTGTTCAGTAAATGGATATAATCACAGACGCGTCATTTCAAGCTATGGGTGCTTCATATTCACTTATTTCATTATGCCAACCATGAGTGACTTTGACCATTATCATTCCTCAGGGTTAATTGATAATAACATATCATTTAGTATATCATTCACACCTTTCTATGTTCCTCACTGCAATATTTCAACCTTTATGGGGGATCAGCTCCTGAATACCCATACAATTACAATTAGATTTAATTTGTATTTATTTTGGTTTGAAATATGCTAAACACATTTCTACATAATATTACTTATGGTTTTTGCTATTGCATCTTCACTGACAGACCAGAGCATCTTATTATAATGCTGATAAATACTGTGCTGTCACAAGCTTCATGCAACTGTTATTATATAACCTGCCAAACACAAACTGATGAGACCAATTTCACACAGTGACTAAATTCCCCAGTCCCTATCTCCGCCTGTCAACAGCCCCTTGGGCAATGTGCATGTACATGTGCTCGTGCATTTGTGTGTGTGTGTGTGTGTTTGCAGTCTGTTCAGCTCTAGTACCGAGCCTCTCCGGAGGAACGGGACTTGGCGCTCTCAGCAATGCTTCACAGCCAAACACAGAGAATGTTCTGCCAGCTCTATCTAATATCCTTTCAAACACTTTGCATTCCTTCTTAACTTACACAACAAATTCTGCTCAAACCAACTCTTTCTCCTCTCCGCCTCTCACCCCTGCTGCTCTACAAGTTGTTCACAAACACTCTATTGTTCCTTTAGATTTTGACTTATGCATAAAACATTTACAGTGCACCTTTTTTGCTGCCTGTGCATCCTCGGGGTAACAGCAGCAACATGAGTTACAGTTCCAGGGTGTGAATGGAAATATGATTTCTACATACAGTCATTTATTTAAGTTTATTGCCACTATGAGAATGTATTGCGTCATAAAATAAAATGCTAGAAAATGTTTTTTTGTTTTGTTTTTTAATGCAAGCAACATCTACAGTAAACAAAAAAATGTCTTATTATGCTCTTACATTCTCTCAGTGCTACCCTGAATCTGGTTAGACAAGTTCTAACTTCAATCACAGTTTCCTGAAGATTAAATATTGTTAAGTGTTTTTTTTCTCTCTCTTAAGGAAGAGGACATGACATTTTTCTACAGTTTGAGGCAACACGTGAGAAAAGTACAGGAAGTTCAGCCCAGATATCCCCCAAGGGCTTCAAACTGTTAATCAATCAACCCTTCCCACCTTAAAGAAACAGCTTTGGGCTCTAATCCGCCCCCATCATCATTCTGTCACCCGCCCCATCCAAGCGCAAACCCTCCACCCCCGGGACCCACCTAGGAATACATACAAACCAACCAACCCCACATTTTGCTACAGCTCCTTTCCCACAATTTCACTCTCTATCATCTTTTCACTCTCTACCTTTCTCCTCATGTGTGTCTTGTGTGTGTGTTGAACCCCGATCCCGGAGACCCTGGATACCTTATCAGGGATCAGACTTCCGTTCAGTCGAGTGTGACGCCTGGAAGTTGGAAGCTCCAGGTGTGACGAGGTCTTGGAGGGAGTTTGTGTATGTCTGCTCGTCCCTCATCACCCGCAGGACAGAGTTTATACATGAAACTAATCGGATTTAAGGGGATTATGACACCAGTACATCACCGCTTCTTGGCTGTTGAGGGAACTCACGCATTTTCACTCGAAAGTCATTCTTGTACATAAGCAAACTGTAATATAAAACTCAAACACAAGTATAATCCACCATATGCAACTTCATAACACCCACCCACAGGTACATGTGCAGTCACTTGTCTCTAACCATTTAAGAAAAATGCGTTAAGACTTAAATGTGACATCAGGTATGCAAAATGGAATATGAACAGTTGCTCAACTCCACCTCTCAGCTCATTGTTCCATTCATCATGTGAATGTCAACCTCGCGCAGATTTGTGCTACTGCTAGACAAAGCCGTTGAGAAACAGCACAGTAATCAGTGGGTCAAAGGAACAAATGAGGTCTTTCGTAGAAAACGTGGCTCAGAATGGCAGCCTGTCATGTGATTTACACCTGGCTGCAGGTTAATGGGGTCTGAGTTGCTGATCCCTCTCATTTTGACTCGTCCGACCTTCTCTTCCTCTTGATGTCAGCTTCTTTAAGTCTCGTTCTTCCACTTTTTTTCTTGTCTGAGCCTCTCTTTCCATCTGTCATCTCTCTCTTGGAAAAAAAAAGGTGCCCCTGTTCTTCCTATTTAACAAGTCTTTTTCCCTCTTTCGCTCTCTCTGTCTCATCTTCACTTTTTTCTCACACACACCCACATACCATCCTCAGCATTGGCAAGCAGCGGCCCATCCAACTTGTTGCATGGTCTCCTCTCAGCAGTGTTGGGTGATTAATCACACAATTTGATGGGTCTTATTACAGGCCTGGCTTTCCGGGTCAAGAGGCAGGAATCTTTATAGTGGCAGATAGGGGCAGCTCCGAAACTTAACATCCTCTAAAAGAGGAAGACTACCTCACACAGGTGTGATTTATTATCATTTTTCTTCCTTTTGAGAGAGATGTCAACTATGCGTTCTTTTTTACTGTCCACTGTTGAAAGATATTCAATATTGATAGCTGATTTTGAAATTGCTGCGCATTGTGTTGGGAATGAGAGTGAATACCCGAAACAACTTTTACTTAGGAGCAAAGAATAGCTTGAGGCATCTGACAACCTTGCAAACACAAAACAACATAAAAACTGAGAACAAATAAATCCTCAGTGCAGAGATGCTAAAGAACACAATCAAACATTTGGCCACGGCACAAGTCATAAAAGACAGCTGAAGTTTGTTAAGTCACTGACTCTGAACTGCCTACATCCTCTCTTTCAGTTCAGTCTCAGTGCAGACAATGTCTTTTAAACACACTCGTGACAGATACAGAGAATCTTAAGCATGCATAACCTGACTTTCCTCTTAACTTACAGGTAACTGTAGATACTTGCACACACTTCCCACACACTGCACCATTTGTCACTTGCCTGTCAGTTAATGAGGTACACCACCTTGTCCTATTCACAAGAGCCTTAAGAAGCATTCTCATGTTGCAGTTCCTTGGAAAGAGACATATCTCAGAGCGTAGGTGTTAGTATGCACATTAACAGAAAAAAATAGGAAGTCCTGCTGAGCCATAACAGTCATGTTGCCACCAGGTGGGACACTGTTTGGGAATGCAGCCCACAATGCAGGCCCATTCAGCTCCTACAGACTGTGATAGCAGCGCTGTGATTGATTTATACTGCAGCGCTAACAGAGCAACTTTGATTTACATTGCAGCGTTAGTACCGTGGCTGATGCCTGTGTCTGTGCCAGCAAACATCCGTCAGAGAGCCCTGTATACAGGCCAGAGCCCAGTTACAGCCAACCTCAAGGGTTTTACCAGTGTTTTAACAGCCTGGCCACCTCTCCTCCCAGCTATTATCACTGGATTCCTGTGGGCTTGTTTAAAGAACTGTTTTCATCCAGTTAGTCTGCTTTTGTGTTGTGAACAATGAACTTGGTATTTAGGTCATGCAACATCTACAGTTATTTAGTTAATATACAGTAGCACGCCTACTCGTGTATATGTTTGGATGTTTGCTTGAATGGTAAGCTCTTTGTAAACGAGGTTAATGACATGGAGACATAACTCACCAAGTTGTTAGACCATCGCTCCAAGCTCTTCCGTGGTTAAAATCACACGCCATCTATTTTTGGCGTCCGCCTGAGCGACAGTATGACCCCTAAACCCTGACCTTTACACGCCGTGACCTCCACAGTCTGATAATGGAGACAGGAAGGTATTAGGGTGGGGAAGAGAGTGAGGGGTTCGAGGGGTCCATGGGGTCAAGCCCAAAATGATTCGAGCCGGACGGTGGAAAAGAAGGCTGCTGTGTTCCACTTCAAACAATAGAGCCTCAGTTACTGGTCCATAATTTGACCAATTGATTACTCCAGTAATTGTTACCATAATGAGCTGGTGTGGATATCTGGCTGTTGGGTTTGCAACCATATTTTCAAGCCTGAATGATTCTATGTGAAAAATCACAGGTGTGCATGTTGAAGCGGCCGTACAGTGCACATATGCTTATGTTCGCAGTACATTTCTAGACATGTGTTGCCAAAAAAGGATGCCATCACGTTCTCCATTAAAGCGAGTGCTAGTGCTCAACCATATCCATCAACACATTAACGTGGGACTGCGACTAATTACTATTTCATATTGAAAAATCTTCCACCCTTTGTTCAATTAATTGACTAATTTTTTGTCTATAAAATGTCAGGAAGTAATTAACAATGGCTGTCAAAATTTCCAGAACCCACAGTGACATTTTTAAAATAGTTTTTGGTCTGACTAGTAATCATCACACAAAGATTGTAATTATTTAAAAAATATAAAACATAAAAAGGAGCAAATGCTGACATTTGAGAAGCTGGATGAAGTAGATGTTTGACTTTCTTTAAATGGATTATCAAGCATAATTTTGATGCATCATCTGTTAGAACCGTTTTATCACTATGTTGTTATATGGATGTTTTACAGAAATTAACTGTCTGGCAAAAGCCAGAGTTATTTTTGAATGGTACACACTGTGTAGGATCTCTGAGAAAGAAATCAAAGAAACACCTCAGGGCCAAAATCATTTGCACTCATTTATATGAATGTGGCTTTTTGTCTATGAGATTTTTTTTTACACTTACTGGAAACAGCTTATGCCACTGTTTTGCAGCTGCGATTACTGTACACCACTGGTGGAAGAACTTTATATCCCTGTAGGGGCTTAGAAAGAAGCTCATCTCAGGGTCAGTGAACCCACTAGGGGTCTTGTGCTCTTATGGGTACATACAGAACTAGAGGGCATCCAAGACACATACTGGGGTCAGATCAGAGCATATCTGACGACACAGATGATATCAAGGCCCGTTAGCACGGAAGGAGCAGACCAATTATCTGTGTGTGTATGTGTTGATAGACTAGGTCAGTGAACATGTCAACATCAATAGTAGGGGGTTGTACATAGTTCACTGGTTTGCCTCAAGGGGTGTACAAAGTCTGAAGCGGGTCTGGTTTTTGACTTTTACAAACTGCCTTTTAATCACTGTGATCTATAAGAGCTTCATTTGCACAAACCTCTCTGTGTAGTTTGTTCACAAACCTACAAAACACAACTTAACAGATGATATATTTTGACAAAGCGTGAGATAGCAGTCTGCACAGTGTCAAATCACATCTCATCTGTGACTGTGGCTCTCTTTGTCTGCTGTTCGACCTGCCTCAGTTCTTAGGGGAGACGGGGAAGGGGGCAGGAATGCCGTCTCATTTCCAGATTTCCTGCTGATAAATCCAGGTGAGTGACATGGATGACACAGCCTTATCCCACGATTACGGGAAGCTCCTGGAATCCTGGCTCCATCAAAGCACCGTGAACTTCCCAGGCTGTAGTTTCACTGTTCGCTGATCCTCACTCATAGCTCCCTACATATGAAATTCCCAGTCTTTCCATCCACAACACACTTATGAGAAAACATAAGAGAGGTCAGCACCGCATTGGAGCTATATGCTCAGTTTCATCCAGCTCATGGACAGAAACCACAGGATTTGAATGACTTTAGAATGTTGATCACTGGAAAATTACCATTTTAAGCTTGTTTTGCTGAATTTCACTGGCCTGCATTCCAACCATATGGTGAACAAGAATAAAATGTTGATTAAGTTTTATAGTTACAACACTGGAACCTACTCCCTTATTAAAACAGAGTCATTAAATTGCTGAATTTGGTATGATGCACTGTAAAAATTCACACTAATTATTATGCAAAAAAAACAGAGGAGAAATAAAAACAAATGTAGCCAACTAAGCATGCAACATATTCACAAGAGTGAGCGCATTTCTGGGAAGTGTCTTGAAACATGACCCCACAGAACATAGTGTCCTAACACTTAAAAGATCCATACATGTGAAAGAACGAGGTGTTCTCTAATGCACTGCGAACCTCTAAAGAGCACTAAATCATC
>JAPQRN010000017.1:19843637-19868126 GCA_037367275.1 Coranthus polyacanthus
GACGGTAGTTTAATATACAACAATGCATCACATTCTATAAGATCATCATAAGTGAGAACCACCTATCTCTATAAAGTCAACTCGTCATGAGCTCAGAAAAAGAGGCCTGTTTTCAGCTTTCTGACGACGCATTTTTCCAGCAAATCCAAGAGGATTTTCAAAGAGTTTATTGAGCTTAAGGAGAAGGAACATTTTAAACTCAACCCATAAAGGAACACTTCATCTTTGAGTTTATCACAAAAAACAACATTTGGAGATTTGTGGAATTCGCTGGACAGGAAGGGGATGAAAAACTGTAATCTGACAAGTACCTAAAGCTGTCAGACAAATGCAGAGTAAAAAGTACAACATTTGCTCTGAGATGTAGTGGAGTGGACGTACAAAGCTGCATAAAGTGGAAATACTCAAGTAAAGTACAAGTGCTTCAAATCGGGTACTTAAGTACGCTACTTCAGTAAAAGTACTTAGTTACATTCCACCTCGTACCGGAAACCAGCTCTACATGTGCATGCAATACATCGGCATTGCATGAATGTCCACAAACACAACTTTACAAACCAAGGTCAAGGCAAAGCAGTCACCCTGTAAACTTTAACACTGCACAATGACATGCAATGACATTGTGTAAAGGGCCTTTTTCACCTGTCTATCTTGGCCTATGTGTGCCTTAAGCAAACTCATCGCTCAGCCTGGAATCTACTCTGTCCACACAGTGCCTCTTTAAGCAGGGAGAGGCCTGGCGAAGACAGACCCAAGGCTGGAGTATTGACTCACCGGCCGGCACCTTATCACGGTGAGAACCCACACACATGACAAATGAGTCTATGGTGCGGCAGATAAGACGGCAGGTAAAACGGAAGGGTCACGGGTACAGAGGGTAGGCCGAGTTGCTATAACCACAATATAAGCTGAGCATACATATCTGCTTTGTCTCACTTTGGTTTAGACAGAGGTCAGATATGAGAGACTGACGGAGAAGGACGTAGAGAGGAAGCTTAAACAGGTTAATCTGCTTTTTAAGAGACTATTAACCACATACAAGCTGTCAGAAACACGTCCGGACATTCTGTTCACCGACACATGTGAGCGGAGGAGAATGGACGCATAAACACTCAAGTATGTATATACACAGGCACACACACATACACGCATTGGGTTCAAGGGGCCACTGAGTGCAGGGCAGTAGGTGTTAGATTACAGGAGCGGGGCCATCCAAAGCGCCGCCTGCGCCTATCTTTATTTAACCGCTGATTACGCCGACTCTTTGAAGGCCCCTTTAATTGCCGCAGTGATGGGGCTCTTAAAACCGGGAGGCTTTTTTCACCTCTTTTATTGATTTCTCCTCTCATGACACCAATAAAAACGCCCACACTCATGTCTATGCTGTTTCTCTCTCATTCTCCTTCTCTTTTCTTTTTTTTTTCCTTCCTGTCGCTCTCTGCCTCCTTCTGCTGCTTGTTTTGTGTCACTCAAGTCTCCTTCCCCATCTTACTGTTTTCCTCATTGAGTTTTGACTGTTGAGGCCTTGGCTGAACTCGTGCCTCAAGCTCAACGGCACTGCAGGAAAAGCCAAAAATTCTTTAGCTTTGAGTTTTAGGAGCTGAAGAAAATGAACAACAGGGAGTATTGACAGTGTGGAGCAGGTATTCAGGTGCTGCCTGACTGATTTAATTAGTGTCATCAGGGTAGATATTTTTCCCACACATCAGTCTGCTTTCACTGTGAGCTTGAAAAGAAAAAAAAATCATCTGTTTATTTGCACACAGCCTGCCCTCTGTTTAATTACTCTCAGATTTTTATCAGATGAAGTCAACTCATTAATTTTTTTAAAACATTTTTAACAACATCAGTCCATTACACTGTTTAACAGAGCAACAAATGCTCATAAAAAGCACAAACGCATGAACTTGTTGTTGACAAAAGGGGACAACCACATCACAAAACCCTTTAAAAATAGAAAACACTGCAACACTCACCGCAAAGGCTGCAACTTTTCTAACTTTCATTCCCGGTTACATTTTTTTTAATGAATTGATTTATGATTTCACACAAAAACATGTAATTGTGTAAAATGGCTAACACAATTTCACACAACATAACTATAGCCAATACAGACTATTTTGTTTTGTACAAATCACTGATCAAATTCAACATTTGAAATGGTATAAAAGCTGGAACCAGGATGTTATTGGTTCTTGTGCTGTTTTTCCAACTAAAACTGATAGATTAACTGTTCCAGCATTCAATCAAAGTGCAAATATGAGAACTCCAAGAACTCAATTTACCTGCAAACAACGTTTTTAGGGAAAAAATACAGTACTTCAGCGCCCGTACTTCTAAACAGTAGACTCCTCTTTAATCTGTGAATCTGAAAACAGAATTTTGACATTGACACAACACTCCTGTCACATCCTGTTCTTGACAGTCATTGCTGTAATCGGTCACTATTGAGATTCTGCTAATGAAGGACGTAGTTAATGGCTGTCTGAAGAGCACAGGACCACTGGATGAGGCCTTGACCTCCTGACCTCACACCCTGCTGGTTGTAACCCCTGGTGATTCAGACTCTTCTGCCTGGTTGCAGGATCATTTGCCCGTGACCTCTGTCATGGCTCAATTCCATGGGCATGGACCTCCCCGTGTGTTCCCCCTCTCATCAAAGAATGTGGCAGTGGACCACTTTTTTCCCTATTGATTACTCAATCAGGCACCTCGCCCAATAAAGCTTTCTGTTTAACGCATCATTAACTGACTGGAGGAATTAAGGTTATGAAGCATCAAAAGGTCTGTTGAGCTTTAGTTCCCTTTGCTGTCTTTTCCTATTAGCATTGTACCGTGAGAACAGCTACAGCGATGGAGTCTGGTGAGTTAAATTCATACAATATAAACCAACAAAGATCGAGCACAAGCATCTTGCCTTTGCTCCCCTTTCTAACAATGCCTAAAACCCTGCTCTGGTTGGTAGCAACAATGTGTACCAATCTCTAATACCTGCAGACTTACTCAGATCACACTCCTGCGTGAAGCCTGTAACCTTGGAGGCTCTGTAGTACGGCTGGTTCTGATCCCATTACAGACTCATTGATCCTTGTCTGGCTCCTGTTCTGCAGCGTCAGCCCTGGGATTGTATTGATTCCAGGTAGAATCAACAGAAGCGCTGACCAGCCATCATTGACTGTCTAGCTGGATAAATATTGGCTTGCTATGATGCCTTTGGGCCGAGGAAAAACTCAATGCCGCGGGGTGATTTCGCGCACCTAATTGTAGGTGAACACTAATAATGTCATTAAGCCATCTTAGGGAGTCAACAATGTTCAGTAACGTAAATGTTTAACACAGCATAATTTAATCAATGGAAAACAAAATCATCTTGTGTCTCAGGTCTTTTCTGTCAGGATCAAACTCATGCTCAAACATTCAGGCTGAACAATAGTTAATATCAATTAATAATAATATAATATCAATTATTCTACAAGAATAATAATAAGAAGAATTACATTATTGCATTTTTTAGTGCAAGCCAACCTACTTTGAGCATTAATGTATACAATTCATTTGAACATAGGCTGCAACAAACAATATTCAATTTAATATCATAGAGGAATAAAAAAAAAACTGAAAATATTCACATTTAAGAAGGTGGAATCAGAATTTTGACATTTTTCTCAATTTTTCACTATTATCAACCGTCAGTGCTCGACAACTAACCGATTAATCGCTGCAGCTCTAGTCTGAACACGCCAAACACAAAAGCAGGTGAGTGCTTTGATTACTCTACTGAAGTGATTTTGGATGGAAATCAGGTTGTGTAAAAGTTCATGAGTTAATCAGTTAACTCACCATGAAGACACTGTCGACAGAAGTTAGAAATTATACTCTCTGTAGCCAAATTTTGACATTGCACATTGCTCATGGTGATGGTGACGCTGGAACGATATATATTGTGCCACCCTATCAAGCGACTATACTCTTCACAGCTAATTTTAGTTAAGTATACAACAACCTTTAGATCACCCCTGCCCTATTAAAACCCTTACACTTCTGGTGGTTCTTTCCCGTACTTAAGGCAGCTGGTGAGACAACTAAGCTGGAGACTGGCACCCTGAGACAGATTAGAGGCGTGTAATTAGGGATTTCTAATCAACCAATTTACAACACAATCCCTTACACGCAAGACAACCTCTGACCTGACCTAGAAAGCTTTGACATATTCTCTCTGACCTTGGCCTGGCAAGAGAGCCAAACTGCGGTGGTGACGGAGGGGGCCGGGGGCAAAGACGGGGTATGTGGGGGATTAAAGGGCAGAGAATGAAATCAAGCATATTGGGGTGAACAGGATGTTAAAGGACGGGGGGTGGGGTTTGAGGAGGAGACGCAGGCTGATGTAGGGATGTGCAGCTAGTCGACAGCGGTGGTCACACTGGGAAGGACAGTGAGCGATAAGGTGGGAAGGCACAAGACATTAACAAATTAGGAAAAAATAAGGAGTGGTAATTACTTTGAGGTGTAGGTAGCCGAGGGCGGTGGGAAGCTGGGGAGTGGGTAGCAAGGCTTGGTTTAGTAATCCCACTGCTGACCTGGTTTTATAAGGTCGACTAATGATGTTACGCCAACAACTAACCCCCACTTCAACCCCATCAGCTGACTGACGCGACACAACCCACCCCCAACTAAATCAGCTGACGTACACTAGCCCATCACCCCTCTCAAGCCCCTGACAGCTGACTGTCTAGCCTCCCAAACACCCACCAACCCCCAACCCAACTGCTCACCTCAAGTGAGTCATGCAATTTTAAAACTTTTTTTTTTTAAAAAACCACTGTCACACTGAGCAAGGTTGGTTGCTGTTGAGGACACAGCGCCTAATGGAATATTTTTTATTCACTGCAAGGTTTCTAGTGACGGCAAGGTCGTTAACATCAAAATAACATCTCCCTAATGATCACATAGTAATCAGTGGGTCAACCTTGACCCAACACACGACCCTGACGTGCTCCAAGGTGTGAGGAACACTAATTTAGCCCCCCATTTATCCCCAGCTCAGCCAGGTTCAAATCCGAATGGTCATTTTGAGTGTCAGTTCCCGCATGCAATGTGGACATTCTTGCAGTGAAGACAGGATTAGAGAGGTAAAATCTAGGTTAAAGACACTACACAGTCCATCTGTTGTTTTGGTTTTGCCCCTGAAATGACCACAGGCAATGTTACCCTCCCCCTGCCTTAAATCATTCTTCATTTCACCGGAATAAACAGGCAGTGTAAATACTGCAGTGGAGACAGAGAAAGAGGCATGTGAGCTGATTATAGTAGCAGGAGAGGCAGCACACAAAAGGTTTACGATGGCAAAAAAAGGGCTAGTAACAAACTTCAGGGACTGAATATTTGTACAGCATATTTTCATATGTATATATCAAAATCCTATTCAAATCAAAATTCCTATAGAAGTACAAAGTCTCCATTTTTATTCTTTAATTCCTCCCAAGGGTAGGAATAACAGATCATGGGTAAACACACTGTCGCCTTAGTGCATTTGTCTTCATCTCTTTCCTTTCTTGCTAAATCTCTCGCTCCCTTTCTGTACCCCTTTGTCTTTATCTGTCGTCAGTGTATCTCAGTCTGTTCCAGTTTCCCAGGCTCCTAAAGCAGATAACCCAGCTTAGTGATTTCCACACAGACACACACTCTCCTTACCCAGCCACATGCATACGAACACACATGTACACCCAGTCGAGCCCTGATTCTGTCTCTCTTCACACACTGACCTAATAACTACAAACACAGAGACACCACTGTTGAAGAAAGTCATGCTTTTTTGCAGCCTTTTAACCATTCATTGTGCACCGCCACAGTGGAAATCAGACAATCTTCCAGGCATCGGGCCTCTCTTCCCACCTCCCAACAGCAATCAGTGTTTACAGTAAACGCACATTAATTGAAATACAATCAGATTAGGATAATACACAATGCACACTTCCATCTGAACATCCTACTCTAATTTTTTAAATCACATTAACTAATAATTGATGTAAGCATAACCTAATTAACACACTTGGATGTTTGTTGAATCATTGGGCTTATCCGGGCATACAAACACATCATCTGATTTCATTCAGTGTTATGAATTTATTCATGCGCCTGAGAGTTCACAGAGTGCAGCACATGCAAAGTGGTGTATCTATACAACAGCACTGCCGGTGGCAGTGAAATATTTTATTAAAGTCATGAAAACATAATGATAATTTGTGAGGGGTTGGGTATGATTTAAAATTTAAGGTAAGGTTCAGTACAGTCCCAGTTCAGGACATTTGTTGTTTGTGATTTCCTTTGTCTCCACAATTACTGACAATCATCTCTCCATTAATCTTAAAATATAAGCACAAAAACAACTAAAATATGAGGAAATCGAGTTACAGGCTTGTCTTCAGTCACAACAGTTAATTTAAGCATAGTAACTGGGAAATAGTTTGCATGCACATAAATGTAGTGAAAGAAGAGGGAGGGTCTCTGTTCTTGAACAATGTCCATTTCCCATTCATTGGCTAATACCCTGTTCACACTGGACAAAAAAAATCCACTAACATCTGGGTTTTGTCTTCAGTGTGAGAGGGTACAAACGGCATTCATTCTCGGGGCCAGCAATAGTCGCAGGTATTTATCAGCTCCAGCTCTGATGGCCAGTGATAGAAACACAACACCCAAGTACAAACTGTTTTTCACTCCTTTTCGCGCCACGCTATGACGCACGACTCATAAACTCGTCAAGATGGAACATTACTTATTGTTTTTTACAGCGACTTTGTTCTTCGTATCACGTAAGAGAGAGAGATTCTCCTGATTCATAAGGAATGAACTGCTGGCTGTTTTCTTGGACGTTGAACTTAAGACACCGAACTAAAAACAGAAACGCAAATTTGTCTACTGTCGGTGTGAAAGGAGTCGATCATTTACTTTTAGCAGGTTTTCCAGTGTATAAAGAACCCAGATATAAATGGTATAACTGCATCATTACCAAAGTCAGCTAGAACCGTTACACAATATTCTGTTTCTTGACCTAGTGCAGATGTAAAACAGGCAATTCTAATTTAGGTAAAAGGTACAAATTCTTACTAAATTCTTTCTATATTTCACCTTTTAACTCACGATAATGATGTCCCAACTATGGCATTTGCCGACTGAATTGCAGGCAAGACACAAGTATGTTAAAGGAATTGGCAATATAATGTATAAATTGCTTGCATCTGTGTGTTGGGAGCATAAAAATGAATGTGTGTGCACATGGACTTACACAACAGAGCCATGTGGCCCTTTAGCAACGTGGCCCTCCCATGTGTCTGTTCAGGGACCGTGGACCCAACACAGAGGCAATCTTATACCACTGAAAAAAGGGGGAATGAGGGAGTGAGAGAAAGGAAGAAAGGATAAATCAAGCCTGAGGAAAGACAAAGGCAACTGGCCAAGGGGGCCCAAAGTGTCATCTTGCCTCCACTTGGGGTGAAAAGAAGGGAGGGGAAAAAGAAAAAAGGAAGTCTAGAATTTACCAGAGGAAAGTTCTCTTTCTTTTCCTGGACAGCTGAGTGTCTTATTATGGGATTAGATTTAACCAGTGCCCCCCTAGGAATGTGGAACAGAGGGCTGGTGGTAATGGGTGGAAGAGTTTGGGGGATGATGTGGGTCGGACGCTGAGGCGTAGGGGTGGGCCTGGGTGGGGTGGGGTGCTGTTTGGTGGTGGTAGGATGGGTCAGGGAGGCAGTATGCGGGAGGGCTTGGCAGCTTGCCCAGGGTAGGGGGAAGCCACAGCACTGGGGCCCACGTGGACCCTTGCCAACATTGCAATTACTCCTCATTCTGAACAGCTGGCACATAATGGGTATTCAGGCACTTGCAGCCCTTCGATAGGACATGGAGATCTCAGGTCGTCCCCCCTCGCGTGCCTCAGTACAACACAGCAACCAGAGATCACCCCACCAAGATACTGCAGAGGTTGCCATCATACCGATACACACACTGAGAAAAAAACACCAGGTAAAACCGAAACCAGGTAAGATTAAAGTTAAGACATGACCTGTTGTGTTACTTTGCAAAAACAAACCATAAGGAACACGAGTTGGTGCAAACACAATGCAAGTGCAGACACACACAAACGCATCAAAGTGCAAGGATAGCCTCGTCTGTGTTTGATCCATAGTAATATGCTAGCAGGCTGGGACCCGTGACTTGAGTGTGGGGGGAATTCTGTGTTTATAAATTCAGTCTGTTTGAAACTCAGTCCAAGTTTATAATCCACCCACTGTGTGGCGGCTTTGTGCTTTCCCTCAAAGCGCTCACACAATGTAAACACAGTGTTTAAAAGGGAGATCTTTTTTTTAATCTACGGTCTAAAACAAAGGGAGCACAGGAAATGGACTCCGTCTTTAAGAGGAAAACAAACAGACGGCCTGTCAGTCAAGCTCATATGGTGTTGTGATGTCACAGAGGACAAGATGTGGGACTGCAGAGTTCGCCATGTTTGCTCTGCTACCATCACCGGTAGCTGCGAACACATGGCGAGTGCAATTGCGGCCTGATATGCACTACATCCGATAGAAATACAGCTGACTTCCTGTGTGCGAATTCCTCTCTTTGTCAGGTGGTGATGATGATGATTGATGTCGTGTGTGTGGTGATAGAGTGGTGAGTCAGACTGGCTCCTGGGTAGGGTGGCCGCAACGAGTCTGAGAGCCTTTGTGACTTCCAGAAAGCCTCATCCTCAGTTCCTCCCTTTAGAGGATCATACACAGGACGTGCACAGACCATCAAAAGGCTGTGGAGGTTGAGATGATCATATCAATACTATTGTGGGAGTGCATGTGTACGCACACATTACGCCTATGCAACTGTGTGGGGTACACAACAGATGAGAGCCTTATGCTGAACATTATAAAACACTTGAGCCATCTGATAGAGTTTAACTGGCGTGTTCCACTTCACTTAAGGAGCAGCAGACAAGGGGATCTCTGTGTGCTGTTAAGTCAACACAGACCTTTCTCCTCAGCTCTTTAAATGTGATTAAAGATGTGTTTTTCAGTTGATTTATCTGCTCTAATTTAAGCTGCTCCATAATCTCTCTATCACTGGTCTTGTAAACCTATCAAAGTTTTTATATAGTCTAGGTTAAATATGTGAAAACCGTTTTTACTTTTTCAAATGTTTGTCCAGTGAAGGGTTTATTAAAGCCACTCAATGTCATGATAGGTACAGTATTCACTATTTAAACTTTTGCCAATATTCTGGAATAGAAATTAAATCTTTCTTAACTTTTCCTCTAACAATCAGGGTTTTCTCTGTCGTTACAACACTAAGCCTGCCTGAGCAGTTTTGTGCAGCACCTAAGCTGCAGAAACAAAAAACTATACTGTAGTTTCTCTAACACCTTGGAGTAAAAAGAGTGACCTGATATTTTGAGAGGAGTGAGAATAAGAGGAACCAATTTGCTACAGATCATGTGGCAATCCGGGTTTTACTAAAGTCATTCTGGTGCACAGAGAAGAAAATGTGTTTATTTCATCAATGAGTAGATTAGGTTTGTGAGGCGCTGCCAGGCCAGATGGGAGATATAATCCCTCCAGCGTGTACTGGGTCTGCCCCAGCATCTCTTCCCGGTTGGACATGTCCGAAACACCTCACCGGGGAGGCGTCCAGGGGGCATCCTAACCAGATCCCCGACCCATTTCAACTGGCTCCTCTTGATGTGAATGTGCAGCAGCTCTACTCTGAACTCCCCCCAGATGGCCAAGGGAGAACCCAGCCACCCGGTGGAGGAAACTCATTTCTGCCACTTGTATCCATGATCTTGTTCTTCCAGTCACTACCCAAAGCTCGTGACAATACAGTAGGTGAGGGTTGGAACGTACATCAACTGGTAAATTGAGAGCTTTGCCTTTTGGCTCAGCTCCCTCTTCACCACATCTCAAGAACAAGATCCCGAGATACTTGAACTCCTCCACTTGGGGCAGTAACTCATTCCCAACCCGAAGGGGACACTCTACCTTTTTCCGACTGAGAACCATGGCTTCAGATTTGGAGGTGCTTATAATCCAGACCGCTTCAGACTCAGCTTAAAACCATCCCAGTGCGAGCTGGAGGTCGCAGCTTGATGAAGCCAACAGGACCACATCATCTGCAAAAAGCAGAGATGCGATCCTGAGTTCACCATGAACACCCTCCATACCCTGGCTGCACCTAGAAATTCTGTCCATAAAAATTCTGAACACAATTAGTGACAAAGGACAGCCCTGGCAACAACCCTTTAACTAAGTGTTGTTTTTGGTTTGAACACCCAGAACTGATCTTATAAAGACACACATAAACACATTAGCCAAATTAAAGACCCTTTGTTGTAGTGTTCATTTGCTTAACAAGGGTCTTAAATGGCAGAAAACTGATGCTGGTTTTGGTCTAAAGTGCCAAGGTGAAATACCTGTTTTGGCATACTTAATTGGGAAGTACACAGGTGAGCAACGTGCATTAAGATTACATAATTACATTTAAATTGACAGCGTAGGACAATCCTGACCTATCTCACTCCATTAGCTTTTAATCACAAACAACAGTTCTTGTTATGATCAAAAATCTATATTTTAAAAACAGCCCTTTCATTTCAACAGATGTTGTCAAAAATCCTTTGCATTCCTTCTAGCATCATTCCAGTGCAGAGAGCAGAGCAGTGCTGAGGTTTGGGTCTAACATGCATATCAGAGGGACCATGCCAAGAACATCAGCTTACGGCTGACTGTAATATGATTAGAAGCACACTACATAAGTCACCGCCTGCCTGGGAGCATAACCATGACTCCCATGCTCATGGGCAGGATTATGCTAATGTGAGTCAGTAACGGTGTCTGGGTGTATGACGGAAAGGCAGACTGAAGGAGAGAAAGGAAAATGCCAGGACCAGTGTAACAAAGCACATAACAGTTATTTTACTCATCTTTGTTCGTGTCTGAACATGTTTTGTCTGCACACAATTGTTTTCCGTCGCTCTCATCCTTCATTGTCTTATCACCTCACTTTTCCCTCTCTCTTGCTTTTCAGACTTCTCCTTCCATATCAGGTGGCCGGGCCTTAGCATCTGCCCTGTTGGCACAAACCTGGCCTGTAGCTGCCAGCAGAGGCTCAGCAGCCTGCTGATGTCAAAAAGAGCCTCTTTCATCTAAACCTGCTTCATTCAGCAACTCCACTCTTTGGCCCGCACTTATTCTGAGCCCTCTTTTGTGCGAGTCTGTGTGTGCTGTGGCTGGTACATGTATTTTCTGTGAGTGTATTTTGCCCGTGGGGTGGTCTTCAGTTAAGATATACACCTGTTGTAAGCAGCAGAAAAGTGTGGACATCCTGTCTGGATCGGACAAGACACGAAAGATCCTGTAAAGTGGCAGCGAGAGCAGTAGTATTGATCAGTGCAATCATTTCAAAGGGACAAAGAAGTTTCACTCAGCACTCTACCGAGAAGTTTTTTTCCCTGTTTGTTTGTCGTTCTGTCCTTAAGCCAGATATCTGAGAAAAAAAAACTACAAGCAGACTTTTATGAATTAGGCCTTTTGACAAACAAGACATGTTCAAATGATTAGAATTTTAATGTAATCCAGATGTGGGATTTCAGTTATGACAAGTAGTAATGTTTAGCCATGATTACAAAAATAAAAAAATACATAAATACCAAAAGCAATGACAAAGATGTGATTGACCTCTAAGGGTATGCTTTTAAAGTCAAGAAACCAATTCAAATCCCTCTGCTTGTGGCTAGCAGAAGTTTGCACTCGTACAGTGTTTTTTAAGAATCATTTATTTTTTTGATTTGCAAGTCCAATCAAAGTGTATAAAGAGTGGAATTATGCAGACAGCTGTCCAAGAAAGATGAACAGTGTAGTTACATGGGATTAGTTATAGCTTTGGCTGAGCCATCAAGATGCCTCAATTGGGGCAATATTTACATAAATCAATAATCGCTGAGGATGAAAATGCTGAATGCTTAATGACTTTTTTGTGTTGTTGTTGATTAGTGATCCTCAAGGACATCTCTGCTCTCTGCTAAGGTCATGGGTACTCGTGGTCTACCCATAGGTGCAGCCCCAACCCCACCATGCACCAAACAGCTGCTCCTATTCACACACATTACTCCCTGGCCTTGGAGTCAGAAATCAGCATCTAAAACAAAGCCGTGGAGCTCTTTAACCACTCGCTGTGACACAAAGAAAGACTAACCTCAGGAGCCGGATAACTAAAAATGTAGCCACCAGGAGACGTCCACCCTAAGAGGTCATCAAGGCCAAGCTCGACAGTGACTCAGTGTCTGAGGACATTTATGACGTCTGGGTCCATGAGTAGGGGTGGCTGCCATGACTTACAACACTAATCTGAGGGGTTATTCAACCCCTTGGAGCTTACAACCGTACAGGCTTTGATGTCATATATTGTTATGGCATCTGACCGCATTCCATGGCTTGGAGACGTGATTGGATTGTGTTGTTCACTGCACATCTGTGTGTTTGCCAGGCAGGATTAATGGCTTGTTGACTGCTGTTGAGTCTGGGTGTTTTCTATTTCCGACTCCAGAGGATTTTTCATTTTAAAAGGTCTCTGTCAATCAGTCATGCTGTAATCCATATGGTGTTTCATTTAGTGTTGTGTACAGCTTCAGTTCCACTCCACACATTATCAGAGCAAATGGCACCACAAACATGCAGTCTTATCTTTGAAGTTGGGGGAAAAACATTAAAACCATTTCAAGACAAACTGGTGGAAGAGTGAGAGACCTTGTCACCACTGTCACAGGTGACAGAGCTTCCATCACATGCTCATTGTCAACAGCATCTCGTAATGCTTCAGCTGTCATGACAATGCCAGCAGTTTCTCGCATCTTGAGTTTTTTTCACTTCACCACTGTGCTGCTCTCCCTCCGCCTGGCAGCATAGAAACATGGGAACTCATTTCCATACTCCCCAAGGAATTATAATTAAATTCCATAATTACTTAGGGGATCTCAACTGTGCCGCTTCGGCCAAAACAATGGGAAATGAGGCTATTGTGTGTCTGTGTGTGGTTATGTGCCAGTGTGTGATAAAACCTCCTCTTCCTCTGCTCTTACTTCTTTGCCTCTCATCTTTTTGCTTTTCCTCTTTATGCCCCCCTTCTTTTCGCTCTCTCTGTGGCCCATAAAGTCGTTGACCTTGGGGAGTTCCACTACTTTACCATATCCCTGGTGTTTCATTGCTCCCCATTGTGCATACACTGCGCAGGTCAAAGGTCACAACGGGAGGTCACGGCACAGTGAAAGTGCCCAGACAGCTCACTTTAATGCATTTTATTGGGGATCCTTGAGACATTATGGGGCTAATGTCTGAAAATGATACGTATCATTTAAGGATCAAATGGTTTTATCGTCATTACAGCTCCAGGAAATTATAGAGCACTTCCAGAGCATAAAAATGATATATGACTATGAGCAAATCTTCTCAGAGTTAAACAGCAGTAAGTTAAAACTATGAAAGCTCTCTCCTCATTACCAGCCCTCGATGTGTACTTGAGCAAGGCACTTAAGCTTCAAAATGCCCAGTGGTGCTGTTCACTGACCTACAGCTGAATAAAGGCTTTACTGAGAAGTGTGTGTACTGTATAGATGTGAAACATGACGTGATGACAAGGAGCATGTGTGCTCAGCAAAACACTCTGTGGGATGTAAAGATATTCTGTTGTTGCTGATGGGATTTGCTATTGGATTAAGATTGTGTAAATTGCTAACCAGCCTGAATCCCTAGTTGATGTTCAGCTGGTGGTGCAGCGGTGCCAAAGAGAGGAAGGGGAAGCACTGGCACAGTTGGGGCTCCAGTAGATTTCCCTGTATTGAAGTAGAAAGCAACAGGGAAGTGATATAATCCTTCTCTGGACATTAGCCAACGTTTTCCATCCTGTGTACAATACCTCCAACAACTTTCCGCACATGCCCACTGTGTGCGTTTCTCCGTGTCTTGTTCCTGCCTCTGTGATAAGTGGAGGAATCATGGATTATATAAGATAGATGAGGAATCATTTGGGGAATGGTGGGCGACACAAGGGGGGGGGGGGTAACCTCAAGGGATTGGGCTGCATTCCAGCATTTTATCCTCCCACTCATCCCCCTCCTCTGCAAAGTTCCCCCACCAAACAAACAAAAAACCCCTCCCTCGGGCCAGCACGCGACAGGTGCTGACTTAAGAGCCCCTCTCCTTCCTCCTCATACGTCCACTTATGCCCCCTTTACGGCCATTACAACATACCACAATCGTACCCGAGCACAGACCTGTCCATTGGCTCCTCTTACCCCGGGCTATCCTGTATACGCAGATGCAAACCCTGTATCTTATGTTCATGGTCAGATGTTCTCAGATTTGTAGACTGATGTGTTCTGTACTGGAGATGAATTTCCCCCTAACACATAAATACAAGACAAACATACACTCAGTGTCAGGGGTCATCACTCTTGTCCTTTACTTCCTCTGCCTCTTATCTGCTTCTTTCCTCTTTTTTTGTTCCCATTCTATTGTATTCCTCACCTCATCTTTCTTCATATCATCCTGCTGTCTTTGTTTTCTATATTTGTCTCTTTCTTTGTCTTTCTTCCTTTTTTCCCCGCTTTTCCCGGTTCCTCTCTGTAGCTTAAATCCATTGGCTGAATCCATTAAGATTGCAGAGCATCCTATTGTGTCTCTACATCTTTCTCACATACTTCATCATTCTATACATAACCTCCTCCTCCTCCTTTTCTCTGCATTAAATTTTCCCTCCCTCTTTTTTCTTTGTCCTTTCTTTCCGCAGTCTCTTTCCTTCCCCTCCCTCCTTCTCTTCCATCTCTTTCTCTTGCTTCCTCCCTTGTGTCTATTGGTGTTAGCCAGTGCTAGACTGTTGAGGAGAGAGAGGGAGAGAGAGAGAGCATTGCAGACTCCAGGCGGTTGGTGTTCCTGCCAGCCGTTAGACACATACACACAGAGAGTCAATGAGGACAATGTGTCTGGGTTGAGAGGGGAAAGAAATGCATGGCTGCGCTGCCACCCTGAGGCGACTAGAGGTATAGCTGCAGCGGGGGGTCATTGAGGGGAGACAGAGAGGATGATGAAATACTGGCAGCTTTTCAGTAACGGCTGAGCCCAGCCAGAGCTGGGTGGGCGGGGTGAGCTGCTGTGAGCTCATTGCTGCTGCTACTAGCTCACGGCCACAGCAGCTATTATGCAAGAATAAGACGGGGAGGGAGGGAGAGAGACGAGAGAAGTGATGTGAACAACAGGAGGTTCAATGAGGATAGTGTGCTCAGTGAGATGATGTACAGAATGTCATCAGTGTCGGCGCCTTAAATTCCCTCCAATACATACAAACAGACGTGGGTTTTCACAGCTCCTTTGTCTCTAAAAGTGGTGACTCCTTTCTTTCGACGGCATACCAGTGAGTGAGCTTTTCCTTTCTACCCTGAACAGTAATCATCACAAAGACAAATGATGATGTCCTTAAGCACAGTGGGGACCTTTAGCAGATAAATGGTTTTAATTAATCTCGTTGAACATAGCTCCCAGATATGTTAATCAATGAAATATGATGTGAACAGCCTTAGTTAAATAGATATGCAAATAGTAAACTGCGAGGCAAATCCATTCAAATTTGTATTGTTTCTCAACACTGAGTGAAAGTTCAAAGGAGGACATTTATTGCGTGCACAGAGACTCTGAGGAAAACACAAGGTGACCCAGACAGGGCGGCTCACATAATTTAAAGGTTGTGCTGATGTGGCAAGATTAACATATTTCTGCATCGCAGCTTTCCACTCAATATCCATATTTAAGGAGCGATGGAAATGATGAGAGTGACAGTCAAGGGCGAGCCACCACTGTTAGGGTGATATTATGCAACTCTGAAGAAGACACTGGTGGAGGCAGAACATCATCTTGAAGGGTTTACAGGGGACAGCAATGCTTTGCTTGTTTCTATGTGGCACTTTATTTTCTGTGAGACTCTATCAATGATATGTATAAACCAAATGTAAATATATGTATAAACCTGATGTCACTGAATGTTCTTTCAAATCCCACAAGTGGACACTCAAGAAGATCATAAAGAATAAAATGTGATCATCAGATGAATTGCAATTTGAATTTTGAACTTGATGCATGAAAAATGAATTCACCCTGACCCTGGAGCTCATGCACTCCTGTCTTGTTTGCCTTTGTTTGTGCTTACGCTTCATTTCTATCTCATTCCACTTTCCCCTCCCTTGCATACACCTGCTTTCTACTACATTAAATGCTGAGGTGACCTTCAGGAAATGTGCAGGTTTTCATTTCTTTTAACCTTTCTACAGACATGCTAAAAGATGAGTGATACTTTGTACCTTTTGGTATGCATGTATTAAAGAGCCCCAGCTTTACCGCTTCTATTAAGAATTTTCTGCCTATTTTTGCACAATGTGATTGGACTCTGGAATCTCAAGTTTGTTTTCAGCTTTCAATTTGCATTATGTCTCACACAGGTGTCAAGTCAGCTTTGTGTTTGTTTGTGTCAGTACCTTCCCAGAGCCCCGTCCATCCAATGAGAACTCGGCCCATTAGTAGTATGGGAAAATTACTGATGAATATGAGCCTCAAAGCACCATCAATTAGAAAACAATCAAGGACTGTGTGGACAAAAGGGCGAAGACAAAAAATGAGAAACATTTTTCTTTTCACCGTCATCTAAGAAGACGGTTTAGATGTTTCTGGTTTCGTGGAATTGAGGCCGACAGGCTTCTTCGAGCCCAGTGGGGTACTTATAATTTGTTGGGGGAGTGAGGGATGAAGGGAGCTGGAGAACAATGCCATTGTCCTTGTTGCACTAGAAGCCCGGGCTGCCAGCCCTGCCTGCCTGCCTACAGATTGTTAGTAGTAATTTGCCTTATGTTGAGTGGAAGCAGGATCAGGAAAGAAGTGGGGCATGTGTTAATTCCTCTGCAGGGATCACATGCCCTTATCAGTCTCCAATCACAACTCCATCAGCAGGGGTTACATAACCCTCTGTAGACTGTCACGGCGACCACCCAGGGCTAGTTTGCTCCTTTGCCAAGTCGGTGAGATTTCATTAAACTGGCATATACAGGAATACGTAATATGCCAGAAGAAAGTTTAATCAGTACACATGATCAATATGTTGCACAGGAGCAGACAGGGTCAGACTTCTTCCTGGCCAGTAGTCTAACAATGCTCAAATTACTGATTTGTCTGTACTGCAGTAGCCGGACTTCAAAGATTGATTATGGCTGGTTATAATCAATACCAGACAAACAACTGCCTCAGCTTGGCATGAGCAAAGCAAAACCCTAATCCAACATTCGGAGGGAAGAACTCACATGAAAAATAAAATTAGTTTACACAGACAGAGCTCTTAAGATCAATAATTGACAGTGTGTCCACATGTGTCCAGTTAACTGACATCCTCCTGGTTCATTCAACATGACAGCAGTGGGTAATGACAGCAGCGAGGGAAAAAGAGACCTAGCTACAGTGATGGAGAGGGCAAGCAAAATAAAAATTAGACACAGCTAATGCAGCAGGACAGTAGCTTTGTACTAGTCATTGTGCTGTCCACTGTGTGATAGCTTCCCTCAGGCCTCCGAGCCCTTCGTTGGCGGTAATTTGCTGTCACAATCGGTTCATATCAAGACTGTTCTACAGGCCACATCATACGAAAAGACTTCTACAGTTTCCCTATGCCTTTCCCGTGGCTCCTGGTCAGAGGCCCAGCAGAGGGGCTCAATGCTGAGGCATCCCAGGGTGACAGCTCTCCGTTCGGGGAGGGCCACTTGGTGGGGTTCTGGAGCCTCTGAAGGTTCTCAAGCCAGGGCCCCGTGGTACAGACAGCTGTGAGGGGGCCCAGGGACAAGAGGTGGAGGGCCGGCAGAGAGGAAGCGCATTTTTCGTTGAAGGGTGTATTGTCACCACCCATCATCTCTCATTGCCCCGTTGAGAGTTGAGAGGCTCGACGCACATTTTTCTTTTTAACTGTTTTTCTTCCTTCTCCCATATCACAGGAAAACTCCGCAGATGCATGAGAATCTGCTGCTACATAAATGGTCAGCTGGTTTTCCTGAAAATAAAAGAATGTCATGAGCACTCACACACACAGAAACCACACCACTGCTCTTATCAGCTGCATCTATTAACTTCATATTGGAGGAATCAGGGCCCCCTTAGGATTATCTCCGGTCTCTAAATACTTCAGACTCATTATTGGAATTGCAGGCCAGACACATTTACACACAGCAGTCCATTCTCTTGTATTCCGTCGGCCTTTGATCTTCCATTTTCCTCTCTACTGTGATTGATATGTACATTACATTACTAGAGAAACGCACATGAGGAAATATGCGCATATACACACCCCATCACAGAGTGGTACTGACACTTCCCAAAGGGGTCCTGGTGGTGGAAGACATCCTGCACATTAGAATGCAGGGTCATCGTTAAGAGTGCAATATATGGCGAAGACCAGACCCCATCACTCACACTCAACTCACCGCCATGAGAGACAGGAAGAAGAGAGAGATGTGTGTGCCAAAGTGTAGTGGGATTAAGAAGCAAAGGTATGGAGGGGATGGGGGGTGGAAAAAGAAAGAGATGGTAAGAATAAAATAGCAGAAGAGGTGATAAACAATAGAAACAAAGACAAAAGCCAAAATGGGGCAACAAAGAAAGGTAGCAAACAAAGGCACAAAGAGAGTTGGTGGTGAGACAGACAGAGAGAGACAGACAAAGGGAGATGATCCACTACCTATGCAGACTACAGCAAGAAAATCTGTCTGGCCTCCCCTCCCCGAGCAGAGCGCGGAAGGCTATTACTGTAATGAGTGCAAGCGCCAGAGTGACGTCATGTATCTATAGCATTACTGCATGCTCCGATGTATAGGACAAAGAGAGTGATGAGATAAGAGGTAGAAAAGAGGAGAGACAAAGATGGAGAGAGCTAGAGAAAGACAGGCGTGAAGAGAGATTTAAAAGAGTAGGGAGGGAGGTAGGAGGAACAGAGGGAAGGAGGAGGATATATATATATATATATATATATATATATACACACACACACACACACACATATATAGATGAATGAGAAATCAAAGGCATTAAAAACAAAGCAAACAGCAACTGGAAAATTAATTTACGTACATAGGCCCCTCCCTCATTTGATTCGCCTGGCTTTGTTGCATCTGCAGGTGGAAAAATCAGCTTGAACACATATTAGATAACAGCACTCCCACTCCCCACTCCCCCCTCCCCTATTTCCCATCTCGCTTTCTCCCTCACACACTCACATTTAATTCCCCTCCACAGTCCAATTCACAAAAACAATAAAACACTTATTGCACACACATATGCATTTTGGTGTCTCCTCCACCTGACATGATTAGGATAATGAACAAAGTGACAAAAGGAGACACCAATTACATGGTTCTTCAATTCTAATTGGCTGGAGATCACGCTCCAATCTGATGCACAGTGCTTCTTAATCATTGCACACGGTTAGAATAAAATTATGCTATTGTGAAATCCTACACTGACAGTATATGGCAGACATGGCTGCTTTATCCTCATCATACATTCATGTATGGAAAGTCAGTTCCATGCACTGACAACTGGGAGCTGCCAGTACAACCAGTCGTCATTTATTGGCCACTAAGCAACACTGAGCAGCTGGTGGTTAAGTGCTTTGTTCAAGGGCACCTTGTGACTGCACTGCAAAAAAAAAAATCCCCTCTTAAAAAAACAAAAAGATTGTGTAATATAGAGAATTTTGAATTAAACAAAATACAGTGAGAGTCAATGGGATAAGCAAACATGACTTCACATTTCTTAAAATTGCGATGGAACCCAATGCATGCATGCTTTCTAACCTTTCTAAATTATTTCAAAATGACTTGATGTTAACAATAAACCTAAAGTTCTCAAAGCCATATTATTTCTGCACCATTTGAGAGCAATAATCACCGTCTGTGTTGGAAGCTGTAACACAAGCTACTCTGCTTGAAGAATATCGATGATATTTTCAGAGCACAAAGACAGAGAGGTTCTTTATTTTAGACTGGCATGGTAGGGGGCGACCTGAGGAGCTATGAAACAGGGGGCCTCTTGAGTGCGACCACCCCAAAGACAGCCTGCTGCCAGTGCTGACACTGCGTGAGCTGAGCAGGAATTTACCGTGACAGCGGAAACAGCCTCTCCTCAGGTGGACGTTCATAAAGACAGAGGGAGGACATACACACACACACATATACGTGTCCAGACCTTAGCAGTGAACCCTACCAAAGCTCACCTCCCAGTAACCTTGATGGTGGGATTCTAGGAAAATGTAAGCCTTTCCTCACCTTTTGATCCCTAAAATGTTCTCAGGCTCCCTTGTACAGGGCAGCCCTGTCAACACTGTGTCAGATTAACACTCATATTATCATATTTCTGAGACGGCAAACATCTACGCTGACTATTAAATGTGAAATCGCCATTCCTGCAACTATAACATCTAAACAAGACATTTCTCTGTTTGAGTTGTATGTTTATGTACGAGTGCAACTAGTTAGTTCCTAGAAGCCTTGTTTCCCGGGGGCATAATTAGGGGGGAGAAACACTTCCTGTTACAAGAAAAAAATATTTCAATCGCAGTGGTACTGGGGCCATGGTATGGAATGAACCAATGCTGTTTACTTCATGGGACCATCGCTTTGTTGCAAGTCCAAAAAGAAGTCACATGGCAAAAATTGAAACCATTATAACATCAAGTTGCTGTTGTCAAACGAAGGACCGGGTTAGAAGCCAGGGCAGGCCTGTGCTTGATCAGTAGGGCCCCTTAAGCAGGCATCCAAGCAAAGCCAACCTGGTTGTGCATTAGTAACCAACTCCATCTACCTAAGGGCAGAAGCATTCTTTGGTTCCGATCCAGATCAATCAGAGAGGTATGCCTGTGAAGAAAGCCTGAACTCTGGCGACCTGGCAGCACGGGATAAAACAACATGCATCCCGGCTCTACTTCCAGGTATTTCCGGAGTGCACCTTGGGCCTATTTTACAGTGAACCCACATATCAGCTTTCAGACTGAAAGAAAGTGAATTAGTGTGCATACATGCACTGTATATATGTGTGCATGCGCGCGCCTATGTATGCACATATACACGTGCATCGCTAACATGTGTTTCTGATGAGTCAATATAGATCTGCATTTCAAATAAAGATAATGGGAAGCAGAGCAAGAGTGAATGAAAGGGAAGGGGGCGTGAGAGGGAGGAGTATGGTATCCATAGGTGGGGAGGGGGACATTCCAGAGGCCTGATGTCGGAGGTAAATTAAAAATATCCCTGGCTTCTTGGAGGGGGTCCAAAGCGGCTGACACACACTGCTCAGTCAGGGAGCTCGCTGCTGATCCAGTAAGCACTCACTCACGGCCAATTATGCTTCCTGTGATGTGTGTTCAACCCCCCCCCCCCTGCACACCCCTGCTGCCCTGCCTTCATGCCTTTACCCCTCTAGCAATACCAGCAAGAGAGAGAGAAAGCTGTCAAAGAGCTGGGATCAAACCTCCAATCAAACACTGGCTGTCACACACCCAGGTGATGATTAATGGCTTATATTCTCTGACCCAAAGAAGAAAGGAGAACAGAGAGCAAGCTACAGATGGGAGTTTTCAACTCATTACCAAGTACAGTAACATGTGTTGAGAAAGCCAGGCATCCTCCTTGTGTTCGTGCAGCACCGCAACTGGCACTGGCAGGCTATTACGGTGTTGAGAGATGAAAGCTTCACTCCATTTAGAAACAGAGGTTGTCGAGGTTTTCTTCGCTTCTGGGCAAATTAACAAATTAGATACAAGGGGTTTGTTATTCACCTGTGTCTCCTCTACAGAAGAGCAGAGTTCTCTCTTACTTTCTCACAGACGCACACACACATACACACACACACAGTAAGGGTCTCGCCACTGGCGTCCAACCGTGTTCTGCGGTGGAAACCAAACACTGGGCTGTTTTGACTGGATGTGATCCTTGTTTCCGGGCGGAATGCTGCCAGAGGCGGATTGATGGCTCTCACCCAGAGGACGTTTACAGGAAAATCCTCCTGGCTGGAATTCACCTCCTTTTTTATATTGGATTCGAAACACAGGGTTGCAGTCATGGCTGCGCAGGGGCAAAATGTTCCCAAAGTGATAATGAAGGGAATGTAGCTCTGCATATCACCACACAAGCACACGTGTTTGTACTTCTATACATGTGAGCAAACATAGCAATCAAACCAACCCCAATCTTTCATCTAATTCACCTAAACCTTATCTTAAAGGCTACTTCCAGTGTTTTACAAGGTTTTATTTCTCATGCTTTTATCTCTAATATTTACTTTAATACTGGAACTGCAAGTAACTCCTGAAAGAGAAGCAACATCAGGGTCTGAAAGGGCAAGAAATGGACATCAACACATCACTTGAACCATATTATCTAAGCAATTTAATGTCTAATTTATTTGGCGATAAAATAAAACATGCACAAACTTGAAGTCTCAGAAATATGTCATTTTACAGTAAAACTGGCCAAACACTTTGTCATGCACAGCACCTATAATAAATGACACAAAAATGGTTCAAAATGATTGATGTATTATTAGAATGTGATCATTAAGGTTTAATACAGTACAGTGTTGCTATTACTGAATAGTAGCTAATACCAGAATAAGGGCAAAATTATAATAATACAGAATTATTCTTTAAGATAAAATATATGTGTAATAGCTATTCAAAAGCCCCTTTAAAGAAGGTCAAACAGAACAAAACACAACCCTTTATTCCAAGATGCAGTACTACCAAGTTTACACTGATACAAATACATAAATGCAAGTGAAATAAAAAATAATATAACCAATAATATGACAAGCTGCATGCAATCCTACTCCCATTTTTCATCAAAGTCACACACGCACACAAATCTTGTTTCTAAAAGCACACGCATAAATTTAACCTCCGTGTGCGTTACAGTACTCCTCCTCTGTACATTTCCTGTGCGCCAGTCATCATGCAACACACACACACTAGTTGATACGCTATAAATGAATGAGCTTCTCTGCAACAATCCTCCCTAGGCAGCAGCAAGACAGACCAGTTGCTTCCGCTGTGGATCAATAGGAGAGAAAGATGACCACTCAGGAAAAAATAAGGAGGAAGGAAGACAGGGGGAAAAAAAGAGATGTGAGAAACATTGCTGCTAAACCTCTTAAGCAGAATTTCAATTGGGAAAGAAATTGCAAAAGAGTATGCATAGTTCTTATGTGTATTTTCTGTATTGATCGGACTATGTACTTAGCATCTGTTAACATCGCACCATTGTTTGTTTGCTTAATTGCTTGTGTTTCACCAGTGTTACAACGTCTTGTTTTGGCAACATTATAGATATGGATGGAGAGAAGGAGGGACAGAAAGACAACAGACAGAGAGAGTAGAGATGGAGGAAGAGAGAGATGGGGAGTGGTGACAGTGATAGAGAGCGAGTGGGCTCGAGGGACAGCAGCAAAGGCGAGTCCATCGATCCAGGACAGTGAGCTGGCTCACATTTCACCTCCTCAGCAGTAACACCGGCGGTTTGCCATGGAACTGAGCCCTATATCCCGTCTGGACAGGGTCACCTCCACTCCATATCGGTGTGTGTATGTGTGTATGAGACAGACACAGGAAAACAGATCTGAAAAGATGTAGCTGTGATATGAAGGGTTGAATATTTAAAGTCTAATTTCTTTCTTCTCTCCATGAGCATTCTGGGAATAACATTATGTTCAAATACATTTTTTAGGACACTGGCATAATTTAATAGAACAGCAAAACAAATTCTTAAAAGTTCATACTAGATGAAATGACCAACACTATCCAAAGTTCTTTGCAATGAAAGTCATCCGAGGAAAAGAACATTATGTGCATGGCATATCCACATGGCATCTAAACACTGTCCAATTTGGATAGTCTGTAAGTCACATGCCATCCTCGTCAAGGGGGAACTGATAGCCTGAATGAAATGTGTCCATCCGTAAGTGGAGGGTCGTAAGGGGGACCGGGCTCAGCTCTCAAAGCCATCTACTGTCATCCGAGAACACCGAGCCATGTGACAGACGACCGAGCATGTGGCATCTCTCTGACCCCTGACCCAGAAACTTTTTCCCTATCTGCCCCTGCTGTGGCTAACGGATGGCCACGAACCTAAGTGACCACTGGTTACTGGGGCTCTTTTGTGTGAGTGGTCAATCACATCAGAAAAGGTCATTCGGGGGTCAGATCTGGAACAGGTGAACTTTGACCTTCCAGTGTGGGCCTTAGGTTGTGGTATTTGGGTAGGGTGTATATGAACACTGATAACATTGAGGCATGTGGAACGATGACCGATAAGAGTAATAAAACCATTAGAGGCCGGTGTATGAAAACACCACATTGACGAGGGAAAAGAGGGACAGCTAC
>JAPQRN010000017.1:19868226-19892511 GCA_037367275.1 Coranthus polyacanthus
ACCGATAAGAGTAATAAAACCATTAGAGGCCGGTGTATGAAAACACCACATTGACGAGGGAAAAGAGGGACAGCTACTTGTTCACAACAAGACACCATTACATTTAAAAAGAGAATGAGTAAAAGTACTGATACCTGTCAAAGTGCTGTCAAAATGCTCCACTACAAGTAAAGGTCTACATTCAAAACCTTACTTAAGTGAAAGTATGAAAGTATTATCAGCAAAAAAGTAGAGAAAGTCAACGTAGTAACTGTGAAGTAAAATTGTCCCTGTCAGTGTTTTACTATTATATATGATGCTTTTGGATTCATATTACTGCTGGATTTATGTGTATGCTGCATTTTACTGCTATAGATGCTAATTAAACTATAAGGCAGAATAAATACTCCAAACAAAACATGGCTTACGGTTTATTTTAATTAACATGTCAGCAAACAAATGTCAAACATTCTTACATTTCGAGCAGAAATGGGGCAACACGGGCATCTTATTTGCTGTATTTTGAAATAAAGTCAAGTATACAGTTGAATTTTAGCTCCGTTTTCACCCACAGACTCCCTGTCCCCTTTCCATGCTTGATGCTTAAACATATTCAACAAGCGCTTGGTTATTTTGGCTCTCTGCCATTTCCTACAAGGCATATAGTGTTTTTAGTTTTTCCTACACAGGGCTACTAAAAAGCTACTGTGTTTTGATTCTCAATGTGATCTGCAGTATTAGCATCTCTTTCATACTTTGTGGAAAGTATGTTTTTTTCATATCAAATACATCACCTCACTTGAACTTGAAGACAAGGGTGAAAGAGCCGTGATTTAAAACCAAGTGTCAAATTATTACATTTCCACAAACAACAACTGTTGAGGACAATTTTATGATGATTAAAATTATAGTAGTATTCGTTACAAAGGTTGTAATTAAGCAACTCTACCATAAGGTAAGAAAAAACCAACTGTGTCACTGACCTCAGGGCCAGCTAAGGACTGTTTTCTGGACCCGGCCCAAAACCTTTTCAGCACCAGTTGAGTTTATACACCGCCTGACAAACATGACCACCCAGAGGTCCAGTGACATTTACAGTGAGCTGTTTCAGCCCATTAGCCAGCATCAGATCCTTATACCTCGTGAGCAACATGACCAGGAGTTCAGGATTTAACTGAACCCCAACACCACCATCACCACCTCCTCCAGCGCTGTTGGAACAATAAAAGCTTGGTACTGTAACAGGAAGAGAAGTACGGTTCCCCACAGAGTCTCTCCTGCTGTTATTCCAGCTACTCTTTCACATAAATTCACACCCAAAATCAAGGCTGATGAAATGACAAAGGGAAACTGAGGCTAACAGCTCACATCCTCACACACTTAGTCTATGAGCAGATGTGTGCATAAAAGAGACTAAGAGTGATTGAAGGACCCGGGTGACCTACAAGGATTTTGAAATCATCAAATGTATATGTGGATCTGACTCCCAGATGGATTCGTAGTATGAAGAAACGTCTTTTAGGAATAGGTGAAATGATCCTTTTCAAATTCTAAAAACCCACTTCATATTCTGTATAAAGACAAAAAATCTCCACAGTTCATAGACTGAACTTCTGAACCCACTCTCATCCAAGGTCAGGTTTAAAAACCACAGAGGGCCCGTCATACAGAACTCACAGTACTCTTTTCCCAAGTCAGCTTCAGACCTCAGGGGACAGAGCCACAACACTGCTAAACTAACATCACACTGGTCTTGGGTCAGAAATTAAACACAAGGGAAAAGAGGTATGGTTCTCGCGATTTCCACTGGAAGTTTATCTTTGTTCAGAACCACAGGACTCATATGCAATCAAAACATTCATGTACAGAGCTGCACATGCACACACCTTCAAAGGTAAACACACATCAGTGATTAAGGAATGTCACAGTTTAACAAGGAAAATCCTCTGACCCTCATTTGTGAAAGTTGCCCTAGCATCACATCCCTTAAATTGTTTACTTATACTGGATGATTTCACTCCTTTGGCAGCTTAAACGTTTCTAATTGTATCTGAAGTTTAATATAGTATAGAACAGTATAGAATTTTTGCTGCTGGGTGTCAAAACAATAACAACATTTCTATTGTGATGATGATGGGAAGTAGCGTAGAATCATGGGAGTTGTTTTCAACCATCGCTGATGAAAATCTATCTCTAGTGACTCAGGCAGAAGTCACGTTTACAGATGAGGTCATGTATTAAAACGTTTTATTCACAATATGCTTAGTGATGTAGATTCAGGTGATATATAACATAGCGTAGATATTTTTCAATATTTTAATGCAGAAATGTTAAATATTGTACCGTTAGCAAACAAGTTAACCATGATTTTAAAGTAGGAAAGCTTTAATGCGGTCTGTTGCTTGTCTTTTTTTTTCGTTCAAATGAGAAGACTAGACCTCAGTTCTCTTTCTCACCATCTGGTGGGTCAAATGGATAGTAGCCTCTAAGGTCAGGACAGCTACGGCCCATAGTGACCCTGTCAATACCACTGCTGCACTTATCTGTAATGGAAGACATTGTGGGGCTGACGGTCAGGTGGGGGGGCCGTGGATCGTGTGCTATGCTATGTGCGAGTATTTGTCTTTGATTGCGGGGCTGGTGACTGTGCTCAAATGATTCAAGCGTGCTTTGCGGGGATCACAGCCAGGATTGTGCCCTTGAAATGCTCGCCGTTCAGTCAAGAGTGCATCTGCCAACTGTGTCTTGGAACGAGTGTTTCACTGGCTATGAGAACTATTACACACAGAGTCCTTGACACACTGACTAAGTAACAGTGTAAGCAGGAGTAGCAGAGCCTATAAAAAGACTTGTTGGAATGAAAGCAGGGCTCCCCTCCCTGTAACAAGCTGTGATAGTGTAGACCTTCATATGCTGGAGCCAGATAATAATGAAATGCTGGTGTCAGGCAGGAGACAAGGGAGAAAAAAAAAAATCAGGCCCGTGGAACAGAGGGCTAATAATAGCAGCTGAAACTGTGCTATTCCCACCACCGGCTGAGGAACCATCATCACACTTCTACACACACAGAGGTTCAGACAGACACACACTGACTTGACTGGCATAGAGTTTGAACAGTAACCTGATCAAGCCACCACAGAAACCAAAGCAATCAAGAATCAAAGCAAATCCACCGCGCATGCTGCACGGCAATGTGCGCGCATGTGCCGTACAAATGTGAGAGTCTGTGGATGTGTGTGTGTGTGTGTGTGTGTGTACAGGGAGTAGGGTGAGCAAGCCAAAAATAAATGGAAGCAGAGTTTGGTGGAAACCACTTTTCCCTCTATAAAGCAAGAAAGCGCATGTCTCTGATGTGCCCTACCAGAGAGGAAAGAGAGGAAAGAGCGCCTTTCATTCAGCATGAGGAGATCTGTCTCTTCTCCTTTAGCCCCTCATTTCCCCCCTACTTCGCTCCTGAAGAGCATATGAAGCCCATTCTCTCCCTCTCCTCCCCTCTCCATCACCCGCAAATATAACACCGTCTCTCCACGACAAGACGAAAGGCTTTTCGCTCCTAATTGTAGCCAGACGTCACTGAGAAGAGGTGAGAGCCAGGGTTCGGTTTAATACGGTAAAGTCCACAAAGATGCGATGAAACATGACCCACAATGTATTTATTCATATTTAAACCAAACCGTGAACTTTTCCTAAACCTAACCAAACCACTTTCATTAACTAATTCAAACGTATGTAATTTGGGAAACAAACTCCTGTCTCTGGTGGCAAAGTCCTGGATTTTATGAATACACCATCCACTCCCTCTACCTCCTGACTAGATGAGGTTAAGTCAAACAAGTACCCGATTCGTCAAAGACTAATTATTTTTGAGAAATTACACTGAGACTATACTTACTCGTGTTTTCCAGAAAAATACAATGGCAACATTTTTTCTGGAGATCGGGCTGGAAGAGGAGTAGAAGAAGAGAAAGAAAAAAGGGAGAAATGAAAGATGTGTTTGTTCAGTACCACAGACTGACACATCCCTCTTATCTCTTGCCCAGTCAAACCATATGTCCCCAGGCCACAGAAGGAGGAGGGAAGAAAGATGAGGTGTATGTGTGTAACAGAGGGTGGGGGTCGATTACACTATAGTCTTTGCAGGAAATCATAAAAAAGAGGCACATGCCATGTGTACTGTAGGTAAGAGTTATTCAAGGTCAGCCAGAGATCCAGACGAATCGAAATGAATAGAAGTGGACGGATACATGGTGAGGCTCTGACTTGAACCAAAAGGGCTTCTGCCTTGACCCGTCGCCCTCTCGCTTCCCCACAGCTTCCCAGTCGCCTGTTGACCACACACGCCGGCGGACCCTCGCAATGCAACTGGCAGAGCGCGGACGCCAACGCCACACGACACAGACCCGCCGTCAAAGCCTCAGACACTCCAGCAGCAGGAGCCTTCAGGCCTGGCTGGATGGAAGACGAAGAAGAAGAAGAAGGGGGAAAAAAAATCAAACATTTTTGATTAGACACAGGCATTTACTCTCTGGAAAGTGGACACAAATTGTGAATGTCAAACACCATTTTGACTGCTACTGTATTTGGGAAAAGTTGTGTTTGGTTAGTTTTTTATTACCGGCCAGGACCTGGAGCCTGCCAAGACATTAACATATAGCTAGAGGTTTGATTTGTAAGTTGAATGCTGAGTTTAATGTACACAGTAGTATCCTGAGTGAGTGACCGGGGCACTCTCTGTGTGTGTGCGTATGACTGGTCCCACATGTTTAACTCCTGCTGAACCGTGCATCTGATTCCCCTGTTTATTGACTGGAAACTGATACCTTTAAGGGCTTCATTCATGCTACATTACGTGAGGTAAATTCAATAGCCCACGCATCATGGTTTGGTCATTCACCTTCTTGCCCTGGGTGATTTTTACATGTTGGATGTCTGCCGTCTCTCTCTTCTGTTTCTTTCACAGAAGCCGTAGTATTTCCCAGCGCTCTCTGCTGCGCAGCCTCATTTTTCAACAGCACCTCCAGCTCAGGCCATATACATGCCCCAAGGGCTGCTGAAGTTGGTTTTATTTTATTCAGTGTGAGTTTTAACACATTTTTAATAGGCGCAGAAATGATATGCGGGTGGGATTTTATCTGCATGTGTGACTCTACGTTACTGGAGCTCCATTAAGTGTAAACTCCTGGAAAGTACGCTGGCTGCTACTAGGAAAAGATCCAAGTGTGCATACATGTGTGTGAAAGCCAGTGTGACTAGCTATCTTCAGCTCACGGTGTGGATTTACAGCGTGCCTCCTGAGTACACTTCCGACCCATCACACACACATACGCGCAACTACTACGCACACGCCCTCACACACACACACTCGTGGTATGAAAGGTGCGCTCTTTATCACTGTGACATTTCCATTTAACATGCAGCCCAAGAGCTCTTACATTCACATCCATGTTTCCTGTCCCCCATGCTGAGGCACAATACCCACCACTTAACGTTTAGCAATGGCAGATCAGCCCCAAATTCTTCCACTTCCCAGCACTGCCATGGGAAAGCTCATTATTTACCTTTGATTTAGAGTGACAAGAGTTATGAAGGGACCACAGCCTGTGTCGAAGAAACAAAGGAATCATGGGTTTGCCGCTATAGTTTATGGTGCGTACTTAGGAACAGTGCTTAACAAACTTCTGAGCTGCAGTGAATACAAGAGGAGTATCTGCACAGAGTGGTGATTAATCCTGAATTCATGAGGATGTAACCAAAATGAGTCTAGTTTTTATTTTGTGAAATAGTCGCTATTTTACATTAGCATTAGGGGATTTGAGAAGAAAAGCCTGCTAATAAATACAGTATGTGGATGTCAGCTATTGGTTAAAGGCTTACGACTATGAAATCTCAGAAAACAGAGACAAATTTCCAGATCCTTTTAAGACTCCAAATATGTCCAAATGACAGTTACGAAAGACATTTATCTAAAGTATTCACTGTTTATAAGATTATCTGTAGCCTCAAGTCGACACTGATTTCAATATAGGGGTCACAAGGCAAAAGTGCACTAGGCAACTGTCTTCAATAGCGTACATTAAAGAGGAAAAACACTTCGCAGAAGGGGCCATATTTCCACTAAAACACCTAAATCTTTATGTATGGAAAGGAATGCATGCTTGCTTTAAGCTCAGAGTTATGATTTAAGCATTAAGGTTATGATCCAGTCTCATCCTTTCATAGAAACAGATAAAAATAGGCCGTCTCTGACCCAGGTGAGAATTTCACATGCACATTTCCATTTCAGGCCTTCTTTTGGTTGCAGTTACGGGCAAACGTGAGGCGTAACAGGCAGGATGTTACCCATATGCTGAATAAGGAGTCTAATGGCTCCTTAATTTATCTGTCAGCCGTAAGCCACCTGAATGGAGAGCTCATGAAAAGTAGCATGGAGTTATGTTCGTGACTGTATCTCACTTCTGCGTTAATGCCAACCAGATGTGACGGATGATGACTTTTCTCCACTCTTTCATTTGCTACCGACGGATGCTGACCCGGGGCGTCACGGCTGCCCGGGGTCCCTGTCGGCCCGGGCCCTGCCTGCCGCCCTCTCCACCTCAGGGACGCTCAACTCCAGCGTTTAACACGGTGATTAATCATACAGAGCGGCGGGCGTGCTGTGCTGAACACGGCCAATCACCTCCATTAAAGCGGGGGAGCCCGGCCTGACACAGAGAGCACTTTGTGCCGAGGAAACACAGGTCATTGTCTGCCACGACGCCTGGCCCGGTAGGGAGACATGAAGGTGGACTTTGTGTGGGTGTTTTGACAACCTCGGTTGGATTTCCCTAAAAACCGCACGTGTGCCACATTTCCTATTTCATATCCTGGCTTCGAAATCAGGATTACATGGGATTAGAATACTAGATCACTGTTTTGTATTTACTCCATCTTTGATCAGTCTACTCGATCAACAGCAACAAAAGTATTTGTATAAATCTGAGCCTAATTCTAAAATAATGCCAATCAAGTGAGTGTCTTCTGCGTCTATTTATTTAGAGCGATCCAATCTCAAGTGGTACATCAAGTAGTCTCTACCGCCCCCTACAGAGTCTTTACTTCTGCTTTTTAATCACAATGATGAAGGGAACAAAAATTATATAAAAATGACATAAAGGTCACTCATTGTTCTAGTGGATTTTAATGGTTCTGTCTTCTTTAAACATTGAGGTTGAACCTGGTTAAAATGTAATAAATATACATATATATTATGTATGTGTGTGCCAAATTTTAATGCAACCTAGGATGAGGTGGAAAAAAAAAATGTACCAGACCTTTTTCACAGCAGGCATTTTGACTAGTTACAGCAGAAAACACACGGGTGCAAGTGATATCTTTAACGAAGGCTGTGGTTCATTTGGCTATATATTTAATTTCTTAGTAATTGTGCATCTTGATTCACCTGGCATTTGAATGAAACACAGGGCTGAAGCCAAACGTCTGCCGCGAAGAAGGTCTGTTATGGTGGTGGCCGGCTTAATGCAAGTGACAAGGAGAGGCGAGACAAGACCGGTTAAAGTGGTAGCATGATTTTATTTAAAACAAGGATGACAATAGTTGTATCAGAAGTGAATGACATCTATGGATGAGCGAGGGATGTGTGGTTGATTGCTGAAGGCAGCCAACTGTAGAACTACATCAAAATCTCCCTATGAGAAAGAGGAAAGAGGGAGGTCAGGCAGGCTCCAACAGCAGAAAACAAGTAGGTCAGTGCTGGCAGAATGAAAACATACATGCAATTAAGCCCTTAATTGCAGTGTTGTTTGCAGTGCATGTGCTGCTGTATGAATGTTACATTTACAGACACGGAGTAATGTGATCAGTTTAGAGAAAGTTGATGAGCAGCAGACTGGATACTTTGGCAGCAGAGCCAATCAAGAGAGCTGTCAAAGAGGCTTTTCATTGGCCCCGCAGGAAGCTGGACAGCAGTGTCCCTGATGGGGACTCTTCAGCCTGGCAGACATACAGGCGGGCAGAGCTGGGTAAGCATCTTGGCAGTGGAAGTGGAGCCAGCGTTCTGTTGGAGCAGAGGCTGGCACCGGGAGCAGGCTAGCCTCTCCAGTGGCAAAGAGGGAGATCACACACACTGCCACACTCCTGCTGAGGAGCAAACGGAGGCTGGCGGGGAGGGTTGCTCTTGAAAAGCTGCCGTTGTCTGGAGATGGCTTTCATGTGAATGGGGGCCTTAATAGGCGTTGTGTGACGGCTTTCGCTGCACGCTGAGCACCGAGTGATCCTCTTCTGTTGGTTTTTAATTAATAAACAATCTTTGAAGGCCACAATGCAGTTGGAGGGACAACACAGTGACTCCTCGGTGGCCTCGATGCTGTTTATTTTGGAGCTGAACTCAAAACACCCACTGAGGTGACCACATACGCTGGGAGGTGCTGACATTTTTCACCCAATGTGAAAAACATCTTCAGGTTTACCAGTGCTGTTGCTCGTAGTTATAATAGTGTAATAGTTATAAAGTGTGGAATGGCATTAAGAACATCTGCCTTTTGAAAAACGGAAATTAGAACCGAAAAACGTCAAGAGTGGATAAAACTATATACACATGCAGAAATTATGAAAATATGTACAGTGTATATAAAATTTCTGGCATAATACTTGTTCAGTATTCCTTATAAACTATGGTCTGGCTTGTTTTCTACACACTGTCAGCTTAGAATACCGTTTTCTTCTTGCCATGCTAAATGAAGGGCATTAACTGGTCGAACTCATCTTTCCGAGCCGAGAAACGATGTAGAAAGAAATTCCATGTGGTCGATAGCAGTACCAGTGTAAACTTAATTCTTTAATGATTCCACAAACCAACCTCCTTACTGTAAGAACTACAAAGTCTGAATGAGATGATAAATGAGGACAGGCAACGTTCCTCTCCTGGCACCAGGTTCACTCTCTAGTGGGCCAGTGATGCCACCTGGTGGATCAAAAGAACTAACTACACAGGGTAATTAAAACTGCTACTCATGTTTTTCCTTAAAATTCCTAAAATAATCTCACGAGAGGAAGAGCAGAATTTGAAAAAAAATCTTAAATGATTAAATGTGTTGGTCCTGGCAAATGAGGTTTGACCCTATTTTGTATCTCACAGACCAGCACATTAAATTAATCTCACTTTTGGGTTTCTTAATATATTTTCTATTGATTTAGGGGCTTGGGGTTGTTTAATCAGTCCCTGTTGGTCTGTGCTACAAAACATAGGGTCAAACTTCTGTTACACCAATGAGTCAATGTAAGATGCTGCGAGGAAACACACTTCAGTTACTAGGACAAAGGGTAGTAGGACATCTTACAGCAAAGATCATTTTAATGGTCCCAAATATTCTGAACAACTAAGTGTACACTCATGTAAAAGGAAAAAAATGAGAAGATATGACAAAATTCATCACATCTAGAATTCCACTCAATCTTTAATCAAGACGGGATTACAAATTCTCCAAAAAATCTGCAGTTTCAAAGGGCAAAAAGGGTAAAACTAGCTCACCTACTGAGGTCTTTAAAAACCTGTTCAAGTGTGACTGAAAACGTCCTGAACATTTAAAGGCAGGTCTTTTTTGTTGTCATTTACAAAAACAGGAGAGAGATTGAGACAAACAGAGAACAAAAAGAAAATAATGAAGAAACTGCTGGCTTTTTTCTCGTCAGAGAAAGAACGTCCGCCGAGGAACGACGACACTGATGACATCATCAAACGACAACAAGGACAGCGCTTTGCCTCATGCTGCCTCCCGTCTGGTCCTATATACTAACTTAAAAAAAGGGGACAAAAAGCAACAGACAGAGAGGGAGAGAGAGCGGAGGAAAAAAGAAGAAAGGAACAAGGAGGAAGGTGGATTCTGAGAAGGGGATGGGGGTGCGAGTGGTGGTTCTGGGTCTGAATTGGCTGACCCATTTGGGTCGCTGTGATGTCCTTCCCTGAGTGGGGGGGGCGGGGGCAGTGGGTTATGGTCCGAGCCCGCAAGCTCACCGGGGTTTCAGTCTGTGTATATGTGGTTGTTTTGTATGTGGTCTTGTCCTCCAGTTGCTAAATTGCTGAACTCCCACCGGTCTCACAGAGTCTGAGCCCAAGACGATCTTTTTAAGTCCGATCTTGTCTCCCCCAGCTTTTACTCATCCATTCGTTTTTCAGGCGGTTTGTCACTCCTGGTCTCCTGATTGGCACTTGTATGAATTGGGCTAGTCTGAGGAGGCTTCATATCCATTCACAGTCCGCTCCTCATTTGGCCACCCACTGACGACGACGACAGGTGGCTTTCATTCATTCAATTTGTTTACAAGTTTGATCATTTCTGTGTAAAGTCTATGCACTGAAACTGTCTGAGCAGAGCACAAGCCGAGACAGAGACGTTTTAGGAGCTCAGTTTGGACTTCTTTGAAGGTGGCAGAGGGTCTTCTTTACTCTCCCCATCATCATCTTCATCTTCCTCCTCATCGTCATCATCAGGGTAGTCCACGAGTCCCACTAAACCTCCCTGAAACACACAAGACGCACATTAGTAATCGTAATCACTTAGTAAAACAATTATATTTCATTACATTTTTCTACGATCTAAATAAAGCTAACAAGCACAAACACAGTCCAATAATGGTGGTTTATTGATGGTGACGCCACACAACAGAGACAGTGGGAGTCGTGTGAAAACTGACAGTCATAAGTGTGAAGATTCATAGTTAAGACTCACATTACACCAAAATCTTATCCAGATAAAAGCCACGGTACAAAGTTTTAGACTATTTTAACAAGATATGTTACAATCAAAGGTAAATAATCTTAAAGATTAGTTTATCTATTGGAATCTGGATCCTTCCCTGTGATTAATGTATTCATTATCCACTAAATAACAGACTATTTTATTTAGCAGAAGCAATAAAATAATTTTCAAATCAAACCCCTTATACCGTATAACAAAACAAAACAAAAACCACCCGTGTCTATGATTAACATGCTGACAGGTACCTTTGTTGTTACTGTTGTGGAGGAGGGCGAGCTCCGTGCCCCTGAGCCTGGAGACCCCGGTGATCCTGGAGATCCTGGGTTCAATGAGGCAGATGAAGGAGGGCTGGACAGGCTGGTTTTGGTCGAGCCAGAGAAGGAGAGCTTGAAGCTGGGGTTCTGTCTGCCCGACAAGCTCGACTTCCCCAGTACTTCCTTGTCCTCTGTGTCTTTTACTACTGGGAGGAGAAAGGGAGAGATGTACAAGGAATTGGCATTTTCCCCATGCTCTTTAGATTCACCGTACAGAAACTGCTATCAACATTTGTTTATTAACATTTTGTTTATTTTTGTCTACAGTAAAACAGCATAAGATTCCCGTTCTGCTTATAGACTGCATGTAAGAATGGGTGTAGTGTGAGCTCCGCTAAAGTGAAGCAAAGACATGACTGCCTGCCATACATACATTTCTTTCTCTCCATGAACTTGCTTATAGGTTCCATGAGGTCTTCCTCAGCCTTCATTTTGTCAGAGGGAGGAACCACGGCCTCGCCATCCTCGAGGTCATCCTCATCTGTGTTGAACCACATTTCCTCTTCATCCTCCAGTGTCCGTGCATCACGACGGAAGCGGTGGTTCCGCAGGATGGATCGCATGCTAGGGAGGATAACACATAGCTCAGTGGTCAAAAAACAAAAGTGACAACTGAAAATTCAAGCTTCACCCTTTATTAATGTTCATTCCATGAAATTCCTTTCAAAATATAGCCTTAATTGTAAAGGGAGGCAATGTAAAATCTGTTTCTACAAGCAACAGCATGGACTTTGTAACAGTCTTATATTTTATTCACTACTGGTTAGAATAAAATAATACTTTTTCCACTTTTCTGATGGTGAACAAGTACAAACTCTTTCTATTCAACTGCACTGCGAGGTGTGATAAACTGAAACTTGTTTAAAATAAATGAATATGAAATATTTTATATATTTAAGTACACAATCACACCTGTAAATCCATCTGAGGAGTGTTTTTGTAAAAGAGGAAAGTAAAGTAAAGAATAAATGGTTAAAAAAAATAAAAATAAAAAAAGGACTGCAGCAAAAGGTATGAGGATTTGAAGCCATACAGACATAACAACTGACTAAAGTGACATGTTCTGCAGTTTCATTTGATTGGATAGGATTTGATTGTGTGTACATCAGCACCAATAATAGATGAGTAAGTTGTACATGACACAATGAGCAGTTACACATGCATGCACTCATTGTTTTTAGCTGATAAACGTGTGACACAACATTTGACAGGCTAAATTTCTCAAAATGTTACAATGAAATAGGCGCTACTTACTGTACGCTGGTGGTTTAACACTATTGTGTAACAATATACTGACCAATTTATGTCTTATAAGTATAGCTAGACAACATAGGAAGTTAGTTGTTTTCTCCATTTATTGTGAGCCACAGACACACAAAGAATTGCCTTAAGCTTTGGTGATAGTGATTTTCTCACCTATCCAGTTTGGGGTTGTCTTGCCTCTCTCGCTGCTGTTCATAGCGCAACTTGAGGCCCTTGAACGTCTGAACATAATCAACATCCTCTAGAGCCTTCCAGTAGTTCTCTACTATGTGAGCTGTGAGAGACTTCACATCCTCCTGGGAGCAATGGAAGGATAGAGAGGGGAGAGAGGGGGAGACAGCAAAGCCAGAGGTAAGGGAAGATGGAAGAAAAAGACAGAAAGAAGTAGTAGGAGGATGGTGTACAGTGTTGAGGATAGGGGGCGAGTAGAAGAGGATGAGCAATAAAGTATAGGGAAAATGAGCAAAGAGAAAAAGATAGGGGAGATCAAACCAAACTAATTAATAAAACACACAAGTTCAAGTTTGACAATCTGCCTACAGTATATTCATTACTTTTAACAGAATCTAACAAGAAACCTGTATCAGAACTGCATTAAAAAAACCCATAAACACAGATTAGATCATCACATTTTGATAAAGTACAGCATAGTGCATAGAAATGACTGGATAACATTGATTTTCAAATAGTTTTTTTAACTTGTCTGCTCGTGGGAAAGAGTAATTATTTTTAAAAAATATATATGCTGCTTATTTAAAAAAGAAAACAAGCATTCTGCCCATTCTCTCTGGCTCAGTGTATGTCGGGTGAGCCATCCATTATGGTAGTGTAAAATACGACTGGTATAAATGTTTGTTTTTTTTAAGATGCTCAACTGTAACTTCAACTAACAAGCAACCCAACAGGAGATAAAATTAAGCATATAAAAAACTGAGAATAAAGCAGACTATGGGAGAAGTGAAATATTTGTCTTTAAATAAAACTGTTCAAGCTTCAGTAGGCAGTATTTTTCTAGTATCAACTATTCAGCATACTGTATTTAAGTGGTGTGAGAGGAAACAAGACGTCTGCACCTCCTCTTGGTTGTTTTCTGGTTTTATTCAATCTAGCCTGTGACAGAATATGGCCAATCACAGCTTCTTTCAGAGGGGGGTTACTGACAGCTGACAGCCCCTACCCGAGAAATTTTGGCCTCACTTTTCCATAGTACGATGAAACAGCATCGCATTGTCAACATTTTATTCAATTTATGCTTAGGACAGAGAGGAGAGAGCTGCAGGGGGAAGGTTTGTCTTTTCACATTCTGGATCCCCCGCCCCCCCCAAATTTCTGTTTACTGGAGCGTTAGGTGATTTGCACAACACAACAAAAAGTGAAAAGCACAAGTAATGTGAAACAAAGGCAACTGAGTTTATACTCACCACACGGACATACTCAAACATCTCAATGATTGCTGAGTTCATGAGATTGTAGCGTGAGCCGTTGTTGAGGAAGGCCTTGATGACAGGCTCAAAGAGAAAGTTTCTCATTATATAGCGATTGTAGAATTCATCCTTTAGGCCAATGATCCTCCGCATGAAGCGTAGGGCACCTGTGCACACAGAGAGACATGGACAAATACTGAATACAGGTAGTCTTAAGAGTACATGTTGCCCAGGTTCACAGGCATAAAGGATTAAAACGTTAACTGTAATTATATTTGACTTACATAGTGCCAGGAAGGCGTGCTGAGAGGCAGTGAGCACCAGTACCCTCCTGAGAATGTCCTTATTGATGATGTAGTTCTTGATGTGATACGTGTGATGCTCGACACAGAATGTAAGCAACTCCAAAATCAAGGCTAGCAATTGTGATGTTTGAAAATCATCTACAGGGAAAACAGATAGTAGGCAACATGAAATAACTGTGCATAAACGTAAAAGCTATATTCACTATACCAACACACATAAACACCACAGATATTTAATACCTTTGCTAGGTTTTTCTTCTGTCGTGTTGGCCAGTAGTGGAGCTGAGAGGACATGCATACAGTGCTTATAGAAGAAGCTCAAGAACTCTGTCTTTTCTGTTTTCTGAAAATAGGTGAAATACACACACAAAAAACATTAAACTGAATATCCATGACTGGAATATGTACTGCAATGAAGGCTTTTAATGTTCTTACAAAGGGGAGGGGTGTAGAGTTCAGTAACAACTTTTTATATTCTTGTCCCTTTTATTTGTTCTACCAGGAAATATCCACTAATGGGTTGTATTTCTTCCCCATTATGTGCATAGAGGCCAATATGACATTTTCTAATATCAACTTTCTCTGCTCCTTGGTGAACCAAATTTTTATCTTTTGCATAATTTATGCTGAAAATACAGCATATATAGATTATTAGATAGATAGATAGATTAGCTTGATCTCATTTGACTGATGGGGTCGAGCATGAAACAATACCACTCCCCACATCAAGTGAAGTGCTGTGGTATGACTTGTGAACAACTAGATATAAACATAGGGTGTTTGTAGGTTTTAACATGTTAAATTTAACACATTTTCAAGACCATTATGAATGCAAATTCAGACCTATTTGACATCCCGTTGCACTGGGCCCAGACTTTGATGAAAATCCTAATGTGAATGCATAAGAATATTGGGTAATGGCAGGTATCTTCTGGTGCCTTTTTACAGCAACTTAAAGTGATTAATGCCTTTATACCCACAGTTGCTCATTTGTTTTCTTGCACAAGGTGCAACAGGCTTGAAATGTATTAATTTCAACAGACTTTGTGTGATGGAGTAGTGCAGACACTCACATTTGCAGTAGCGAGCATGTTCTCCGGATCCACCAAAGTCCTTAACAGACCCATTAGCTGAACAGCTCCACCCAGCTCTGGGTCTGTGTCACAGATCATGTGTTCGATGATAAGGTTGATCAGGAGGATATCCTGCAAGGCCAACAAATGAACATTACAACAGCACTGTCATTTTTGACAACAACCTCTGGTGACTGTTATTCTGATATTTAAATCTCAAATAAATATCATTTAAAAATAAACATTGTGTGTATTTTTTTACTGAATAAAGGAGACCTCTAGAAAATAATCAAAAAATTATGTCAGCCTTTCTTACTTACGTCATCATTTTGCTGAGACTCCTGCATTACAAACTCTCGTACCATGGAGGGGTTGTACTCCACCAGATAGGAGAAAATATCTGTAGCTGCCCCACGCACTTGGACATCATCCATTCCCTATTTTATAAACATATGGTTTGTCAGTGGATTACATCAAAATAGAAAGTTGAGAATCAAAAAGAAAACAAACAAACTGCAAGTTCATCACTACATGGTGTACAAAGAGTACAAAGGCTAATTTCGTGCATAAGTGCAGGGAAACATGGTAGTCTCAGAAGAATAACCTGGCTGCAGATTAAAGGCTGTTTAATCTATCAGAGCCATTGTTCTCATTTATTCTCCTGCAGACATTGGCATGATAGTACTAAGAGTAACAGCGGCCACAAACAAGAAAAACGGGTGCTGAAAAAGTCAACAGAAAAGCTTTTTATTTGAACATGATATATAAGCAGGTAGGTTCTAAGGGCAGTGACACATTTTTCAGAAAATTTCGATTATGATGGTAATGATGCACTGCAGTGCAAAGGTGTTTTCCAGACACATTTTTTCAAGTCCAAACTAGACTACAACAAAATTATTTTAGGCTGTAGTGTGTTTTCAATATGACATAACACATTAATACACTGACACATTAATTATGCATCCTGATCTGCGACCAAACCAGTTTTTTCCATGCAGTAATATAAATTGGACCACACTTTCCTGGAGGATAATATAACCAGGTGAAAAGAGTGTGCAACAACATTTAGAAGAGCTTAGCTGCACCAAAACAAGTGCAAGCTTCTTGCTGTTTTTTTTCTTCCTCGGGCCAAATAAAACCATCTCACCAGCAGTAGTCAAACCGCTGATTGCTTTTTGTTTTGTTTATTCAACTATGCATGTTCATTGTATCATAAACCTCAAGGTGTTGACACTGTGCAGACAAAAACATATCTGTTTGTTTTTATAGGGGTCTGGGTTCCCTTAGGAAGCTCAAGAAAAAAAATGCTGACTCATGTCACACACAAGAAGCTGAAATGAAGCAATTACTGAAATATCCTAAAATTAGTGACTAAAACTTTATATGTCATTTATTTAAATAAGAGCTGTGAGCAAACAATACAAATCACCTCCTGAGACAACAGGTTTAAAATGAATGTTCTCAACAAGATATTCTCGTGATGTCCAAAATTCATAACTAGTAGTTATAGCTTGCCATAGGTCAATATTAGATTGATAAGCAATACAAGAAGACATGAATAGCATATTTTTGGCCAGAAACATTAGCCAGTAGGCTTGATTCTGATGATGTTTGCAAAGTGTAGTTGGACTCACCAGTATGACCTCTAGTGCAGGTAGAATACCCATGTTTGACAATGTCTTGAAGAAGGCGTCTCTGTTTTGAGGTTGTAACGTTTGTGAGAATGCACAGAACTCTTTTAGGAAGTTCACCTACAAAGAATAAAAAAATAAAAATCAGGGACTGTCAAAATGGTTACAGTCTAAAATAATCTCTGAAAAAAGGTCTGGCATACCAGTTCGTGTCTTTTGTCGTCATCTGTAGCCTCGTCTGTTAGCTGTGCAAAGAGGTCTGTCAAAAACTTCTCATCGTCCTGACACCAAAAGGAGAGATGACAGGTGAACAACACGTCGAGGATAAATCACTGAGGAAAAATCACCCTTGGTTTTCACATTTATCTAGCATTAATTCTGCAAACCAATTTCATACTTCAGATGATATATATACACACACACACACACACACATATATATACACACACATATATATACATACATACAGACATACACACACACATACATATAAATATTTAAATATATAAAACAAAGTACACAGTTACTGTTTCAAATAACCTGACAATATAAATACCTCCAATTTATTAAAAACACATTTTGTTCATTGTTATTTGAGACAGCTTCCATTAAGGGAGACCTGCTTTATACAAAATCTCTTCAAAATTACCACAAATATAGACCTTCAATAACTCATGATTAATCGATTAGACAATCAAACAAAGAAAACTCAATTAATCAGTGATTTTTCAAGAAAAAATGACAAACATTTGCTTATCAAATTTGACAACTTGCTTAATTTACTGCCCTTTTTGTCTCACACAGAGTCACTGAAACAGCTTTAGGTTCCAGACTGTGATGTCAAAGAGCATTTATCTTTTTAATGGAGTAAATGTTTGATCAAGAAAACAATCAGCAGACTGATCTATAATGACAACAGTTAGTTGGAGCCCAACTTGATGATTGATGATTTTTGGCTTGACATGGGTGTCTCAAAGTAAGTGAGGAAAAAACTGAATCATACCAATAATGTTTCAATTTGGAAAATCACATAGCAAAGAATAGCAGTGTCAACAGCATACCAGTTTCTGTTTTCCTCTAGCACAGCATAACTGATTTACACAACACTTCTCTATCTCTATGGAGACAGCCATACATAAACATTGCTGAGTTGACACAGTACAAAAACAAAGGTCACATGACCATAAAAGACTAGCAGTCAAACTGGGACTGGTTAAAGCACAATCAGCCAAATATAGTCTGCAATTAATTTCTAGTCCATGTTGTATAAATACAATTTCACAAAATCCTCTATAAAATATCTTGAAAAGGCTGTATTTAGTTTACATACACACATAAGCTTCAGCAAAGTTTAAGGGTAATTTACAGTGCTTGCACACATTCTTTTCACTAATACAGTAATAGTCTTCACTTGCAATCCTTACAACTGTGTAACGATCTCACCTGTAGCATGCCCACAATCTCCACCTTGTTGAAGAAGATGAAGGAGTGCAGGGTGGACAGCATGTTTTCCTCAAAAACAGAGGGTGTGGGCAGCACCATGTCCTGAATATACTGCACCCGATACGTCTGGTGTATTTTCTGACGCAGTTCTGGATCAGAGATGGGGATCACCTCCTTAAAGCGAGCCGTCTTAGTGAGAAACTCCCGGTGCCGCCTTGGCTGTGGAAGGGCTGGGTCAAACTCCAGACAACCAATGACGTCCATGATACACTCGTCAGAGAACATGACCTCAAAGAGTGCAGTACGATTGAGCAGAAAGATGCCTTTTATGATTTCATACAGGTGGTGCAGTCCTTCTCTGTTCTCCAAATCCTCACACACACGGAACAGCTCCAGAAGCTTTCGAATGTAGCCCTCATTCTCTACAGCCAGTGCAAGTTTCTCACGCCGCAATGGCGATGGTAGTGAGGAGGCCACCAGCTCAGCCAGGTCCTCCAAGCGGTTCAGTTCACATGGTGGTAACTCCAGACCTGGTGATGACATGTCATCAAAGCGCTCCTCCTCAGACTCATCCACCATATCCTGGGTGATGTCCACTGATGGGTCCTTCCCTTGCACCTGAACAGTTAAAACAAACGTATGAGCAACATAGGCTGAAACAGCCTCGAAGAACACCAAATGCACTAAACAGAAAATACATCCACAGATGGAGCAGACAAACACACACCCACACAGAGACAAGTGCAATTACCTGGCATATTTTCTCCCAAATTTCATCACAGCCAGCCTTCTCCTGGAAGCTCAGTGCCAGATCATAATTCTCAGCCTCTGACCATACTATCAACGTATCCTTTACAAAAAAACATTGAGTCAGTATAGTGAAGGAGCACATCTTTTTCTTCCACATTCTCTAGCACACCATGTACTAACCTGTTGTTTCTGGTAGGCTGTGTTTGGGTTGATTTTGGACTCCAAAAGTAGAGAACCTGTCAGACGACAAACAATGCTTAACTGAAATTTGGGCATCAGTTATTACAATGACATAAAATCAAAGCGCAGGATGAATGATACAGAGGCGCACTTAAGGATAGTACTTTGTGGAACTAGGTTTTAATGAAATATCGATGTAACTAACTAAACCATGGCTAATACGATTAAAGTGACATGCCAACCTTCTGGCCTTGAATTGTTAACTTACCATCACTCTCCGCTCGCACCAGTAGAGATGTGCCTTTCAATCTCTCCACATAACCCGAGGAGACGTGCCCAGTCCCACGGTCATCCCACTGTCTGTCCTCATTGAGGGTATAGACTTTGACTCGTCGACGAGTGTCCGTCATCCTGGCAGGTGGTTGTCGCTTGTTTCCCCCTACCAGACCCTCTTGGCTTCTACCGGGTTCTGCTTCACCTAGTAACGCCAAAACTTTTGTTCAGTTTTTACACGCAATCACTACAATGCACTACTGGCTAAACTTATGTCAAGGGTCAACCAGGATAACAGCTCTTTGAAGCCGCGTGAGTGGAACCCTTGAAGGATCGTCTAGAGGGATTCGCCGATCGACTCAATATCTGATTATTTCGGAAGGCTGCCCTAAACCTTATCTTAACAAGGATATGAGCAACGCGTCACACAAAATCAGCTTACAGACCATTGTAGCAAGCTAACGATCGACTAATTTACAGTGCGGAGGGCATTTGCATTAGCTTGCGTGTTAATCGACAAAACAAGAGCTGACAGACATAACACAGTCTTAATGGATAGTTGAAAAAGGAGTATTGAGAATATGATCCCGTTACGATCACTAGTTCCCAAAACACTGCCGCCTGCTTATTGGTACAGTTTGTACGCTTGCGGCCAACGTTAGCCAGTTGCGTTAGCTAGCAAACCTAACGAGTGGACTAGCTAGCAAGTACGCTAACTGCCTACGCTCCACATATTCAATGTTAAACAACCCTTTGAAGCAAAATGTCCAGAGCTGCGCACCGATAACATTATTTCACACTTGCGGACCGCAAACACTGTGTTTACCCTGAACCAGTATTTCTAATTGTGTCTAAATAATACGCCAGGTAGCTAGCGTTAGCTGCTATTTCTCCCCCAAGTGTTCCGCCATGTTCTGGCTCGGGGCCGCGGAGAGACTACTCTCTCCCTACTGGTATTCATGCATTCCAAAAATAATGCAAACCAACAAACTTTAGTCGTGTAATTACTTCAAGGTTACGCTTTACATTATAATGCTATTTGCCATTCATTCCCGACGTCTTGCTCAGATAATTGCTAACTGTCCCCCCGTGAGTATTCAGCCATCTTGGGTCCCTTCAGAGTCAGTACGGGGTTTCCAGCACAGCAACAACAGGGCAGCCCGCCACATTTAAAGAGACAGTACACAACACAAGAGAAAATGCATTCTGAACTCTGCCAAGAAAGAAATTACTTTGCCAGGTGCCAGGATAAAATACAACATATTGTATTGTATCTTAGTAAAAGGTCACCTCAGTACATTCCTACCATCCTCTGCCACAGTCGGATCCTGGTAAAAGAATAACAATTATGACTGAAACAAATGTCACCAATTTGTTTAATCAGTTATGTATTAACAATTTGAGACCAGTTTGAAAACAATACTTTATTTTTTTCAAAATCAAAAGGACACAGGAACAGGTATAGTTTAAATCAAATACTACAAAAAACAATGGCAAAAGAACATTTTACACAATGATGGTAAGCTATAACGACCACGACAGACAAAGATAAATGTAATAGGATACAAAAAGAAACAAAAAAATGCAATCAGATGCATTCAAGATCAATTACATGTTCAAATTTGACTGTCCGGTAAAGATATAGAGAAAATTAAAATGTGTCACATTACTTTTAGAAAAATCAAAAGCCGTCCAAAGGAAATATGAACAAAAGATTGTGTTTTTCTTGTGGAGCACTTTTCCCAGCAGGGATCCTTCTTCATCAATAAGTTAGTCCCACTCTCATCATATTGTAACAAATAAACATATGTATGCTGCCAGGTGCAATTCACTTTCTATATAAAGACCAACATTTCTGACCTAATTGTACACCCATTTCCTTTTCCAAAGTACAGTATAATATGTAAACCCTTCCCTAGTGAAACTGACAATGTTGTCCCTATACACAATATGCCATATAAAATGCTGTTGAAATGTAGTGCAGCATAAATGCCTTCCAGTTGTGTGCGGCAGGGCAACCCGTCACGTGGCGTTTACTTCGCTGCCTGCTGAGCTTGACGTCGCAGCAGGACATATATCTTTTCCTTGATCCAATCTTTGTTATATGGCTGGTACGTTTGAGTGTCGGCTCTGTACCTGTATAAAAAGCCAATGATAGAATTAATCAAAGTGATCAACACACCAAATGCAAAACTGAAGTCAGTTATGGAATTGCTGTACTTACACAAGACAGCTCAGATCTGCCAAGTCATCAATAAAGTCAAACAACTGACTAATATCATAAGTGATGGAGGGACTGTTGGGATTCATCCTCTTCAAATGTTCTTCATACATTTTGCAAACACCTACAAGAAATGTTCAGGATATGCTGAATGCTGACGCCATTTCCAAAGGTTTGCATTAAGTAAGTGATACACATCACAGTGAGCTTCATGGTACATATCATCTTTAACTACACCTTAACAACACTACTTAGGGTGAATATAAAGCAAGAACAACATAATAAAACTACTCTCAAAGCAGTTGGAGAAGAGGCAAAGATGATGCAGCTGTAAAACTAAATTGATTCATCCCTTTAGGTTCATTCATATAGTTGCATCTGAAATATTAGGATCAACTACGATTTCATGTGTATGTTAATGTTCCATTATGTGGCATAGAGGATATACAAAAGAAAAAAGAAAACACTCAACGTTTGTATTCAATTGTGCATAGACAAAACATGTGTATTATGTCAGGCAAGTGCTAAACTCTGATTAATCTGAAACATTGATAATTTGATAAATAATTATGGTTCTGACATAAAACTATTAATCTGCTTAAAGCAAAATAAAATAATACGGACGTTGACATTGAATGAATATAAATGTACCGTATGTGCTGACGGCACAGATTGGTTTTTTGCCTACCTGTCACACACACACAAAAAGAAAACAAAAAAAAAAGAACAACATTGTTTTACTTGTGAAAACTTTTGAACAAAATTTTCAAACGAAAGTCTCACCTTCCATGCATTCATTTACTGACTCATAGTCAGCATATGTGCGGCCCTCTGGTCTCTTGGTTGGTTGGACAAGCAAAATTGTGTGCGACTGTAAGAATTGTTGGCAACAATTAGTACATTTAGTAATGCAAGTTCTTTATAACCCACCATATCCATTGTATTATTAATGTCATTAGAGCTTTGGTCTGATACAACAACCATGGGTAAACTCCAAAGGTATTATGAAGACGCAGCGTTCGTTTGATAACCTAGAAACTGATCACTGTTGCTTGTAATAATCATTTGCTGATAATGTCCCCGCATAATGCATCCTAATTAGGCTTTAATGACAATATATGAGCTGACCTGAGTGCTACGTGCTCATGGCAAAACGAGAAATATAACGCAACAACTAAATTTTGACAGAGTTTACGTAGTAAACGTTAGCCTCGTAGCGTGTTAGCTTAGCTTTGGCGACTTATCAGGAGCCAATATAGCCAGTAATGCGAGTTTTTACTTCTTTAATTGTAAAAAATTAAACACTCTTACCATGTTCGTACTGGCTGCAGACCCTGCCTGTTTATAGGGAATGCAAAACTCCTGTAATTTGCTGTTTATTGCCTATCAATACCCTGTGCGATGCAGCTGTTCGAGCAAAAATATTCAGAGGAAATGAAACTGTGTGTTTTCCGGTTGTAAAATGGATCGCCTTCAAAATAAAGTGTTCTTTTCAAAATAAAGCAGGCCTTTAATCCCAACAAACAAAAGTGTGCGTTTGAGGTTTATAGGTCCCATATCTTAACACTTAAAGTTCTGTCTATGCCATGTGTATATTAACCTGGAACAATGCATAGTTCATTATGATCGACTCTTACAAAGTGATGATCCGGAAAGTAATTAAAAATGTCAGCTGAAATGTAAGTACTGTACAATATTGTCTGGAGTGCAGTGGAAAAGGCATATTAAGTAGAGTATTAGATATCAAGTAATCATTAACTCATTGGTTCAGTAAAACTGGTGTCAAACTGAAGTAAAGTGGATTCTTGGGATTAGAGAGCAGATGGAGATGAAAACAAACCACACCTTTTCTTTTTAGGTCAGGGTTTCCTCACACACTCACCCCTCCATGAATAACTGACAACTTGTTTATTAGATGTATGACTTAACTTGGATAGTCACATTGACATGAATTTATTTTAGTCTAGGCCCCTAAGTCGAATACACAAATTAATATCATAAAAATCACAACAAAAGTCAGCGATTAAAGGTAATAGTATCCAAACAAACAACAGGGAAAATTACAATGTAAGCCTAGGTCATTTTAATATAAAGTCAGATGTCTACATGTGAGATACAGATTGTTTTACAATACATGTTTGTATGGAATCTCGTTACTGTGTAAAGCTATCATGTGATTAGCTTTGTAAGGAGGGCATCCCATTCTCCCATGATGAGATATTAGCGGTGAGCACACTTATGCCCTTGCCCTCAGTCTGGGAGACCCTCTGCGAGGGGCAGGTGGGGGGTCCCTTCTCACACCTCCACACTGTCTCTGGCATGCTTCCCTGGAGGCAAAGTTATTGGCATTGCCATGGCAGCTTCCAAACCAGAACTCGGTACATTTGCCAGCGCGTGAGTCATAGTAGAACCGGACCGTCCAGGTGTCACAGGGGCCTTCTTCGCGGGGCAGGGAACACGCGTCAGCAGTCGATGTTGGGGTATGGACTGATGGCTGCAGATTAGTGAGATGAAGAGAATGAGAGAGGTGGTTAATTTTTCAGTATAATCAATTTGTTTATGTTACGAATTACTTTACATTTTAGCTGATAAATTAATACATGATCGGTCCAGGGATAGAAATATTTCAGCAAAGATAAATGCTAGTGTAATAGGATAAACATCTGTAAGGAGTT
>JAPQRN010000017.1:19892611-19910573 GCA_037367275.1 Coranthus polyacanthus
TTACCTGGTACGAACGCAGTCATCGGATGAACAGCCCTGATTTCTGGGCCCTGTAGCAGTGGTATGGCCGTCAGGACAGCAGCCGTAGTATGATTGCGCGCAGTGAGGACCGATCACTGCTGGATAGGGATCTGCAATGTTTGTATGTGGCTTTGAAGCTTAGACAAGTAAACACAGACATGGCCAAACAAATATGCTGCGACTGTGTATAGACAGGAAAATATAGACACGATAGACTTAAATAAATTTAATAAATTTAAATGTATGTATAGCCTTTTTATGCTTGTAGGAATATATTTAGTCAGTTATTTTTTCCTAGATAAAGTGGCCTTCAGTAGTAAGGTAGTAAACAACATAGAGTGGCATAGTGACAGAAAAGTACAGAGACAATCACAACATATGGTTAGATTTTTGTCATTGACTGAAGATGCATTCAATAAAAATAACTGGCTGTACATTCATATTTCGTCTTTTTATGCACTGTCTTTGCTGCTTGGCCTACACATTTTCACATAAAAGTAGCTGAATTACAAAAAAAAAGGAACAGCAATTAATGCATCCTTTACACATTGTACAAACCTGAATGGTCTCCTGGAACATGGGGTACAAATCCTCTCATGGTGCTTTCATGTGACCTGGGATCCTGCACACTTGGGACCACTAGAGAAAAACAAGGTTGACTAAATGAGAGCAATTGTAAAGAACGAAGCCGAGTGTCAAAATTGTGTGTGACCTGTACAGATTTGGCTCACTTTGTCCTTCGGTGCAAGACTGTGTGTTGCATGACTCCACGGTAACAGGTCTGCTGGCGTGTCCACATCTGGCCTCTGGGTAAGGGTTCAGATCTGTGTCAAAGCAGCCCACTCTTCTTTCTCTCACACCACCACCGCAGCTTCTAGTGCACTGCAGAGAGAAGAGAGCGTGTCAGCAACACATCATAGCATGAAAACAAGTAACGAATGTGGAAATAAGACAAAGATGGACTTTTTAAACTTTGTAAACAGAAATGATGAAGAAGGCACGCTCATCCCAGTGTCCAGTAGGTACTGGATCAAAAATATACAGGCTTAGGGTTACTTTTCACTTTTTAACATCCCTCTTTATTTATGGTGTTACTTTATCTGTCTCTAGACTTATAGATACCTCTAAAAGAAAGTATCAACAGCTGTTTATCCTGTATGCAATGTCACCTATTGCAGGTAGATGTTTGCTAGCATTTTGCTTTGTATATTCTTTGTATATATTGTGATTTATCTTTATGTGCCTTGTATGTGTCATTTCAATATATTGATCCATGTATATGTTTAATTTGCTATATTTGTATTGCTACTTGACGGATACCAATCTACAACAGGTGATATATCCCATGATTTTGTCATATGGTCTATGGATATTTAAGATGGAGACTCAGCATTTATCAGAGGAGTTCTCATACTTTTCTCAGTAAAATCACACCTTTTTAATTTTTTTGCATCCTTTAACTTACCAGTCCATAGTCAGTCGCATGCCATGTGATGTGTGTGTGACAGGCAGGCCTACGGCAGGTCTGGACAGATGCAGGTCGTGTCAGTCCCCTGCAGGCGTGATCAGCCAGATGTTCGCCTCTTGATCCCACACAGAACACCTCTCTGGTCTGCTGGCCTTCACCACATGTCACCGAACACTGATCATTGAGTGCAACAAAAGTGAAATAAATGTCACTCTTACAGCCAAACATATGTGTCGTCAAATTATTGGCAATAATGGTCACCGTAAGTGAGACCACATTCAGTACAATATTAGCTATTTGTCTTTCCAGTATGCCGTATTTTAAAGGTCCCATATTGTGTTTGTGAAAATATGAAGTTCCTTACTACTGTATATGCATATTACAGGGTTTTCCATATCATTAGGCACAGCCATGGCTACCGTAGTCTCCAGTCAAAATCTGATCCCAGGCCACCTAATGAGTTGATTTGTGCATAGCTAATTAGAGCATTTGCTGATAAATAGTGGGCAGTCACCAGAAAGACAGAAAGAGGTCTTCAGAAAAGCAGGGAGAAAACAAACACACTTTTCTGGTAACTATTATAGAAGTCTTTAACAAACATGAATGATAGAGGTTTAAATTTAAGCATTAAGATATGGGACCTTTAAAGGATAACTATTCTAGAAGCTAACATATAGAGAGACTATTTTGTGACATTGCTAGAAAGAATGAGCCAACGTCTTTCTATTTCAACATCAACATGTAAAGTTAAGCCTTCTGTTGTAAGGTACAAACCACACTGAAGCTGGAGGCGCTCCACTCAGCAGCACATGGATGCATGTTGCAGGCCTGCTGGCTTTGTGGTCTCTGCAAGCGTTGCGTAATGCAGTAAGACTCCTCCACCACACGGGGGTTGTGTGAGTCCTGAACCCAACACTCTACTGTGCGGTACTGCATGCCTCCATTGCAAGTGGCAGAGCATGCACCAAAGACACCGGTTTTGTAGGTGTATGTGAAGGTCTCCCTTGGGTGAGGAACAACAACAACAGGAGCAGCAGAGTGCACTGAGTTAGGGTCTTCATCCAAGCCCATAAATTCTCCATGGGTCAGTACCTGTGGAGAGACAAATCGTTAATGCCAGTAAAGAAAAATAACTTTGATCTGTATTGCTGTACTGCTCTCACCCTGCAAGTGCCATCCACACAGATATCAGTGCGGCCCACGTAGCACCGTGTCCCATCCACTACTGCAGGTCCATGTCGGTAGAAGAAGTTCTCTCCTCTGGGGACACAGTTCAACTCACAAGGATTGGATGCTGCAGAATGGACACAACCATAAACATTGTATCAAAAAACACACATATAATAATACAACTTCCCAAAGTCATTTGAGAAGTTACCAACAAGTTTCTTAATTTTGTGGATGTGCATCATATTATGGATGTTGAATTTACTGTACCTCCATAGTAAGGCACCCATGTATGGCGTTTTCCCTGAAAGTCCATCCTGTCAAACTCTGAGCACTGCTCCTCTCTGAAGTCCCTAGTGTTAGCTGGACAAGCCTGCGATGGCAGAAAATACAAGGTAATTAGCAAATCCGACGCTGATACAGATAGTAAAAGAATTAACGTATTATTTTATATTATTAACTTATAACTTATTCTTTGACCTTGAATCTTGAATCTTCATTGTTGACTTCTAAGTTTAAAAAATAAGTGAAATGTATTTAAGGATAATTACTTGTGTATTACAGGTGCGATAGGCCTTGGATGATCCCAAGCAGTTATGTCCTCCATCTGTCCTGCAGGAGAAACAAAAGATTCAGCCAATCCAAATATGTCTGTTTTGCTCCAATGCACTGAAGTTAATGTTAAACGCATGAAACTATTCATTTGCTATACTCTGTAGTTTAAGGAGATCAGTTAGATATAACTTACACATTCATTTAAATTATAGTATATGTTACGTTCAAATCTAATCTGCCGCGCTACATCCATCTCACCTGGAAGTGATACATTTCCTGGTTCTCATTGACACTCCTGTTCCACAGGTGCGACTGCAGGGCCCATAAGGTCCAAACTCTCCCCAGTAGTCATGGACTGGCTCTGTCAGCTGAAAACAAACATTATTATAAATGTCTTACCAAGATTTTCCCTGACTTGGGCTCACTGGATTCATTACTGATCAAAGAATTAGTCTATGAGTGCCCTGCTGATGAGATATGCTTGTGTACTATGAACTTTAAAGTCCAGTGTTTTATTTTAACCTTCTGCTTTAGCTCTCCAAGCTACGTGCCCCCTCTTTATGTCTACTTAATCCTCTCATTTACTCAGGGTGCTCTGGGTTGGATCATCACTGTCGATGTCGCTGTTGGTCCCTCCTCCCATGTGTTGGATTGGATTCAGCGTTGCTTCTCTTTCTGTCTCTTTTTCGCTCTCTCTCTCACTCCGTGCATGTTGTCTATGTCTCTCTCTGTGTTAATAGTGGACTGCATTGTGAGTTCTAAGGAAAATACACTTTGTAATGTGTAATCATTTGTTTTTCATGAATGCCCATTTATATTTATTGATGTAGAGCTTTTGAGTTATGACCAGTAAAGGCTGGAGAAGCAGTAGTGGGAAAGTACCGAATCCACTCTTAAAAAAAACAACTAGTAAATCACAGGAATGTGTTCATCATCTGACTTCTGCAAAATGTGTTTGGTGTGGGGATGAGTCCAAGGCTGTGAAAGCAATGGTGAAGATTTGCTTTATTGGGTTACAGTGTGTTGTTAAAGCTTATGACTGATTGGAAATTCTGAATCGTGTAGTACCGATTATCGTGTACCCGATTGGCTCAGGTGAAGATTCTGATCTGTGTAATTTTGTCTGTGTATCCTGTTCTTTTTGTCCCCATGACGGAGGTGTGTGGCTCAGGTCCTGTCCACCACTGGTGCCTGGGAAATTGCCTGTCATCTCTTGGATTATGTGCTGCATAAATAATCAATGTATATTAATGTATAGAATTAATGTATATAATATATATATATATGTGCATTTCTGTGCGTGTGACTCCTATTACACTGTTCATTCTGGAAGAGGGATCCTCCTCAGTGGATCTTCCTGAGGTTTCTTCCATTTTTCCCCCTTAAAGAGGGAGTTTTCCTTACTTGAGCCAAGGCTTGAAGGACGGACTCTGTCTTGCATTGTAAAAATGGTAAAGCCCTTTGAGTCAAATTTGTGACATGTGATATATATATATAAATATATATATATAAAACTGACTTGACCTGAAAACTCCTACACACTCAGCAGCTGGAACACACAGTCCAGACACATCACATCATAGCCCACCACGAACCACTAACACACAAAGAGCATGCTAGAGACACACTAAAATAGAAACTGGAACATTCAGCCACAAACCATATCCTACACGTTGCACAACTAGCCTATAGCCGGATTCTGTGGCATAAACAGTATCACTGTTTACAAGATTTTGGACATTCTGTTCTGAGGATTCTGTCTGTGAAAAGTTAAAAACCTTTGAAATATTTAGAGAATTAGGTGGAATAAGACTCACAGCAAAGGCAGGTAAAACCAGCAGATGTAGCAGACCCAGAACCTGTAGGATATTCATGTTGCTCATCATCCACTGCAGAACTACATAATAAAAGTAGAGAAATAACATCAATTTTTAATGCATCTTCTTTTTAAATGCGTGTCTGTGCAGTTTGTCAATTTATACATCGCTGTAAACTCAGAGTGCTCTATTAATACTAACACATTAATTCTTTGAAATCACTGATAATTTATTTGATCATGTTTAATTAGTGCACCAAATGTACAAGTGAGTTTCTTGGAGAGATGAAACAGAATAGACCAGCTTATCGTATTTTCCAAAAGTAGTAGCCTGTTCAGATTTTATTATGTCTTACCTTCTTCAAGTAAATGCCCAGAGGATGAAATCCAGATACCAGTCCGGAGGAAAGCTCACCTCTCAAGTGAAGGTAGGCACTAACGCCCGGTTTTCTATCTTCTCAGCATCTCAGCTAACCAACGCCACAGCCCATAAGGTGTCAGGTTTCAACCAGACAGATACTTATTTGTTTCACTGAAAAGATCTTTACATTTATTTACTACTGATTTCTTTTATATGGAGCAGGATATTTGAAATCAGGAGCCCCAGACTCTGAGACAGCGTATGTTGTAGTTTAAGCCATATAAATATCAGCCACATGTTTTAGTTCAAGTCATTAGGGACAATCGTCAAGTGGGACAAGTGTCGCAAATTAGCATCCGCTACAAACACTATGATACTTACACGGCATTGCTGTTTTCATTTTATCTATGTATATTGCATCTGTCCCTTTCAAATAAACCATAAATAAATTAGAAATGAAATGCTTCTGTGCAAAAATGACCATTCTCCACTGCATAATAAGTAAAACAAAGACGACTATATGTGTTACTATCGTAGTGTAGCTCATCATTTAATATTGTCATAGGATAGGAATTTTTAAATTGAACCAATAATATTGTGTCATTGCATATATAATAAACCTATAAACTAAATGTGATTTGAGTGAAAGAGTTTCCTGTTGATCAATTTTTCCTCAGCTTGCTGACCACTTATTGTCCCATTGTCACACATCCCATAACCACTAAATACAGACCATGAAGCCGTAGGAGAGGAGCTTGTGGGAGGGATAGTGCCACAAGCTTCTATTTAGGTATATTTATAGATATATTTTTGTGCGAAACCACAGAAGAGAGTTGTCTAGATAAGAAAAGAAGATGGTAGACACACCGTGGGGAGCAAAGAGTAACATTTCTGTGCCAGAAATTCAGCAACCGTCAAGCTGGAGGAGCCATCCAGGCTGGCAGACAGCCAGAGACGAGAGCAAAATATAGAGTTTCAGCTATCAACACAAAATGCCTGTGTGAAGGAAAAAATATGTGTTGTGACTGAGTGTATGTTAGCGGGTGGGCAGGAAAAACATTTTGATGATAGCAGAAGCGATGGTAAATCATTTGTTGACACGCAGCACGAGTTGGACTTCTGTATGGTCTTGCCCATGTTGAGTGCGTTGAATACAGCAGTACAATGAAATCCGCTTGAAAAGCACAGAAAGATATTTCATCTTTTTGGTAAGCTCATACTGTTCAAGTTAAAACTATGACAGAAAGGTCTTATTTCAATTTTATGTTTAATTTTGAAGCTGTAATTTGTGACATTAATTGGACTAAGTTGTGATACAGAGTCATGCAAACTTATTTTACAAACTTATATTTAGTGAATGTGGTCAAGTATAGATCTAAAAATTATAATTTGCATAACAAGAAGTATATATACTGTATATATACATATATATATATATATATATATGTGTGTGTGTGTGTGTGGGTGTGTGTGTGTGTATATATATAGCCATTCAAAGATCTCTTTAAAGTAATTTAAAGCCATGAAAATGCTTGCGTCTTACCCCACCTCCAATCCCACCCCTTCCAAATTTCAACCCACAAGTCCCAAACCCCACCCCCACGGTCTTGGTTTTCTCCAAATTGAGAAACAGTCTGTCAGTCACTCTCCGTGGCTCAGAGCTGCCGGTTAAGTTTCTGTGCTTGCTTTTCTTTGGCTTCAAAGGCACTCTTGGTGCTGAACAGGTCGTCCACTGTTTCCATGATCTCCTGCATTTCTCTGGACAGCTCCGAATAACTCTCCTTCAGCTCCTCCTGCTGCTGCCTCAGGTCCACCGCCGCACGCATCAGCTCAGTGGCTTGGTGGCTGCAGTGGCTCCGCAGCTGCTCCACGTCCGACAGCAGCACCTCCATGCTCTTCATCAGCTGCTCCAGACGGTCGGCAGTAACCTCAAACCCGGATGTGTCCAGACTCCCAACTTGGGAGTTGTCTGGAAGCTGGGCGTCACGCTCTGCGTCTGCCTTCGGGTCTGATGCCATCCTCTTGTTGTACTAGCTCTCAGGCACCTAATAATCAAATCAGACCTCAGTAAAAAAGGAAAAGGAATAATTTACCTAGCAGCCATTGACTGTTAATGTCAGTTTTTTTAAAAAATGAGGGAGAAGGCTGAGAAATGTCAAAGATAGAGTTGCTCCAACACCTTCTCTGTCTCAGCTGGTAAGTTTAAAGCTGGAGTTTAAGCTCCTGGCAGGGGGTGAAAAGTGCATTTCTGCCTAATCTTCTCAGCTTGTGCACCTGCGTGTTCAGTGTGTGTGTGTGTGTGTGCATATGTGTGTGAATGTGTGTCCAGGTGCCCTTTCACTAACATGTGCTGTCCTGTAATCCAGTTAAGGCATCTATCCTGAGCAACACCCCACCCAGTCCAGACCATTGCTGGCCGGGGTGAGCGGCAGGCGGGACATCAGATTACGTGGGTTCTTTACTCCTCCCAAACTATTCACCGTCATGGCTGTCTGAGTCTGAGACAGATTAACCCTGTCCTCAACTCATTTGTGTGTGGCCTTGACACCGATATGCACACTTGCACTCTCAATATAATCTCTCTTGTTCTCTTAGACACTTCTGCCTTTCTGCCGTTAATGTACATGCCATTGTGTGTTTGAGCCGACCCTCGTGAACATGTTGATGAGCTCTGGTAAGACCAGTTAATTTAAGACACGGCTATTTAAGGGACACTGATCGTACACACAGTAGATAGATCTGTACTGATATGTCAACCAAACCTTTGTGCTGTAAATTTAAGATTTGTGCCACATATTGATATTTACAACGCTACACTTCCGAGATTTAACAGTCATACCAGAGATACAGTCTTTCTACTATCTTATGTAAAAATCTCACATATAGTTTGCCAATAAATGACTAAAACATCAAGTGAAAGATGTGGTGTTTTCAATTACTCTCTAATTTTGAATGTAGACTGAAAAAGAAGATTGAGAGATGACGCCCCCTGATGGTACATTTAGACAAGTGAAAAAGGTACAAAAGTTGCACATTGTCTAATTTAAGAAAGGAAAAATGGAATAAAATGTGGTATTTAATAAGGAATTGTGATGTTTAATTGAACTTGATTAAAGCAGCTCAGTCAGTGTAAGCTTTAAGACAATATGCAAAACTAAAATACAGTGTACAGATACAGTACTGTGCAAAAGTCTTAGGCCACCTTTAGCTGTGTTGTCTTTGCAGGGTTGCGATGAACATAAATACGTATTTCACAGTCTCTTTATTAAGGTGCGACAAGAAAATACAGGAAACGTGTGCACAGGATTAAAAACACATAAAAAAAAAAAATCACAATTAAATGGCTTCGACAGGCAAAAACCAGTATTTAGTGTGACCTCTGTTCCTTTGACAAAAAAGTAGCCAAAACAGTAAGAAACATTTGACATGTGTTGAATGAAACCTGGTGTAAAACGGCAGAAGATTCGTGCTGTAAATCTCATATTGTTTCAACAAAAGAGTTCAAGACATGTTAAGTGCAAAGGGAGGTTACACTAAATACTTGACACTTTGGTTTGAAGTGTATGTGTGGCCATTATAACCTGTTAAAATAACAAACTTAATGGTGGCATAAGACTTTTGTACAGTACTGTATTACACAAGTGTTTTATCTATTTTTACACAGCATGCGTTTTGTCGTTGTCAGTGTTATGTTCTGATGTAAATGGACTGTTATGGACAATTCTAGACTATGTAAATGTATAATATAAAATGCTCGAATTCGTTATTCTAGGGGACTTTGCTGACATGCTGTCAAACTTCACGAACGTATTTTCCGTGTAGAAGATAAAAAGTCAACAATTTAATGTCAGTGGTAAGTAAGTAGTAGTAGTAATTCATTTGGGTTTTCTCCGTCACGTACAGCAGAGATGCATTTCATGATTTGTCATCGGGTTTCTTCAGAAAACGGAACAAAGACCACGCGTGTTTGAAAACATGTTAAAGAGCTGGCAAAGGCACCGACCCTTTAAATGGCCCTTAAGATAAGGAGTGTATATGGTGACCTCACCACCCTCAATCTCTTATCAAAACCAGCCAAACTGAAGGGAGGCTGGTGCTCACGGAAAACTATCCTCTTTCTGAGAGGTAAATACAGTGGTAAATACAAGAAAAACTATGACACATGGTCAATTTGTGATGAACAACAGTCATCAGAACACACCTGTAAAATGATAAATTATATAAAAAATAGAATGTAAACATCAGTATAGGCTATAGTAAAGTCAGATATTACCCTATTCAGATAATGAGCTAAAAAAAAGAAAAAAAGCTCAAATTGTGCGACTCAAAATAATGCAAAGACACATGCACATGCACATCAGAGAAGACTACTGTATCAGCCGTGCAATAGAGGAAACAATGGTTTTAATACCAAATGGAAGAATGACAATCTGGTATCTGGTCAAAGCTTAAACTTGGTGGAAATTATACAAATGACAATAAGCACAAATAAGCAAGTGCAAAAACACTTTGACCCCTGTTAACCACAAAATAGTAATTTTGCACATTTGTCATTTCAGCTACAAAGCACAGCCTACACGTCTACCACAAACTGTGAGCGAGCTATTAGTACAGGAAAGAAAATTAGAATTATTTATTACATATATTAGCAAAGTTGTTAACCTTCTATTGAATAAAAGCAAACATATTAGCAGATTACAGCCCATAAGCGTAAAAGAAAGAAAATGATGTCTTACTTACTTCCTGTGTTTATTTACATCTAGGATGTCTCGGCATGCAGACTGAAGATAAGGTAGATTGTGTGTGAAGCATGAATCCTGTGCAGAACAGGGTGGATCTGCCCCCAACAGCTGATACTCACGCACTGTGACGACAGTCATGATGTTACTATTTTTGAGTGAAAAGTGGAAGCTGTTTATCAGCAATTAAACAGAGAAACTGCGGTAGGCATGAAGGATAGTATTTTTTTGTAATTTCAGCATCCCAACCTTTTAGTGATAAGGTTCAAGGAATAATAATGATAATATTATACATGAATCTCCAATGCCTTTCTTGTTTTTTTCTGCTTTCTTTCTACTGTATCTATAATAAAGGCTCAAATGCCCAAAAAAATAAGCAAAAGTGATGAATTCATAGTGTTTTTTCTTGCTGCGAGGCTTTTGTACATTCATTCTTAGACCGTAAAACACTTCTCCAGTGCTGATCTCTTTTATTTTGTCTTTCTGTGGATTGACATCTCAGACACAAGTTCTTCAGAACAGAAAACATGGCAAATGTAAGGGATCACAACTGGAACTTGCAAAAACGCCTCCATGTATGTATGTATACAATAAACCCCAGTATAATCGTCCTTTCTTTCACTGTCATGTGACAACTATAAAATATAAATATAGTTTAATTATATACCATTTGGTATTAAAACCATCCTTTTCTCACAAACATGACAATAAATGACCATCGTGGCTAAATAAGTAAATAAATAACCATATTTGTTTGGTTGTCAGTCATTCAATCTTTTTGCACTTTTGGAGTTTTTGTATTTCCGCAGTATCTCCACATGGGGGCAGTGTTGTAATTCTGACATTGTCGCAGCAGATGTTTGCGCTTCAATGTTCTTACATGTTTTATGTGTTCGGTCTTCCGTCTGTCATGTGCGTGCTTGAGCTGCACCGCTGTGTGGATGTGGATGCGTCATGTGTCGGTGTTTGCTTTGGTCTTACAGTTACAAAATGTGCACTTCTGATGTCTGTGCGTTCGAGTGAACTCCAACACGTGCGACCATTTAAATGCCAACATGTGTATTCATGTGTGTGTTTCCGTGTATGTGAATGCGGTGTGGGGGTTCAGGGGTATGGATTATTTCGCCCTGGTTTGTATTCAGAGAGGCCAGCCAAGCGTGAGGCAGAGAGGAGAAAGGGGCCATTGTTGTGGTCCAGATGAGTGTCAGAGGTGCCTCAGAAAATAGATTCACTCAAGGGGTTTAACAGAAACACACTTGCAACAACCACCTGACCCTCAGACTATGACCATGCCTGAATCTTTTATATTATCGTGAAGGGATTAAATGTATCAATTCACACGGACATTTGTATAGCTTTATAAATGATTGGTGTTAAAGTGAATTGATTACCAAAGTTTGTTTGAGCAATATTCCATCTTCCTGTAAAACGGCATGTGTGTTAAGTGCATTTACAGGTGCATTTAGGTGTAAATACATTGTGTACGTTGTATTTGTTTACTTGAAGCATCGGGTGGTTGAGGTTCATCAGGTAGCACAAATACAACAGTATCAGGTCAGTTATCAGTTAAGTTTTTCTAAACCTTAGCACTGGCGATCTTTCCCTCATCCTGGTGTGGAAAAAACATGTCACCTGCTGTTTAGTACGTGTAAAACTATTCTATGAAATACCTGGCAGTAATATAAGACAGTTCTTTGGAAAATCCCTTCGTCTTTGTCTTCCTTTGTCTCACAAACACTATTTCCACCCAGACAGCTGGTTTGTTTCTGCAGAATACTTTAACGTAACCCGCCATCATCAGCGGCCGTAGCCATACAGAAAGTGCACGGCAGTGTTTCCCCTCTATGATTTACTCACAACTACATGAGAACATAAAAAGCTCCCTGTCACTAAAAGAATGGGAGAGTTATGGGCCAGTGGCTCACATGTTGCCTCGGCCCTCAGGACTCTTGGGGGACTGGACTGGGGGCTTGCCATGATGTCTTTACCCTCAGAACTGAAGTTAAACTATTTATGGACTCTCCTGGGTGTGCACGTCCCTGTGATTGATGGCACTCCATCTGGTGCTGTGAGTGCATTGTTGAGGATACTTAGAACATGAAGTTAAAGATGGAGTCTCTGTTGCTGTGACGATCACGGGTGGGATCTTGGGGACTGACGTTGTGGTGAAAGAGGGTAAGATGCATGTGGGTGGGATTTGAATTTGTTTGGCTGATAAAGCATGTTATATGGGAAGAAGAAGATAGTCTTGACTTCTAAATACAACACTATGAGTTGAGGTGGAAAACTAGCACTTGATATAGACATTGCTGATGTACAATTCACAGTGTTTCACACAGTATAAAACACTGAATTAGCAAACTGCATTAAAAACAAAGGTCAGTCAAGTTATCTATACTGGCTCTTCTTGTCTCACTTTCCTCAACTGCATTTCCCAAAGTGTTTAAAGTCCTTCTTTACTCAAAAGCGAAGCCGTTCTTCATGCTCTTTCACTGTAATGTTTTGACACCGTCAAGGTTGTTTTAGCATTTTGCTGAGGGAGAAACTTTGTCTCTGCCCACCTTAAATATGAGTTTAACTGTACTTAGGACCATGATTTGTTGTTTATGTGGAGCCAACCATCGAGTTGGGGAAATTTAACAAGTAGGGACCTGATGCCATCGCCGTGATGGGAAATTGACCTTTAGCAGAGTAGAAAACATTTTTGTCTGACACAGTTAGACATTTAAAAGATATTTCAGTGAGGTTGATGGAGAAGATGTCGTTAAACAGTAACTATTAAATCATCTGACATCACCTTAACAAAACACTTATCTGTAGAAAAAGACAAATATCTTTGTAACATATAAATCTCGTATGTTTAGGCTTTTACAAACTGTTTCGTGGTCTGAGCTCAAGGGCGAAGCTTCTCTATTTAAAGAATGATGAGTATGCAATGTGCTGCAATTTTAGACATTTTTGTGACATAACAACAACAAGTTACCCTTCAGGATGGGGTCACTCGGGTGTTGAAGATGGATTTGCCTATTACTGTTTCATTCAAATGTCAATAATTCACAAGTGTCAGTTAAATCCCTGAAATGAAATGACACGGCTTTTCAGATGATTCTATTAAAGAATAGCAAGATTAGTAAAAAAAAAAAAAAAGACAAAACAACTATGCAGCACTCCACCCTGAGCCTTTAGATCTGGATCGGTTTCCTTAAGACGTTGCCTTTTTCTGGTAAATGGGTGGGATTCCTGATCCCGTCCCTCCAGGGGAATAAAAGTGCATGAATAGCTAATGTTCCAAGGAGAACTCCCTCGCTTTCGTTTGATGCCAGAGAATTTCTACTCAACTGTCAGCAAAGTCTCTGCTGTGTATTGGTCAGAAACCCACTCCTTATGAAACTGTTTGAGTCAGGTGGGATCTTAAAATATTTTCCTCATGAGCGATATCTGAGTCCTAGTTTATCTGGAAAGACGGGCCTAGGTTGTGGAAAAGGTGTTTTTTATGTTTCTGTTGGCTTCTGTTGAAAGAAAATAAAAATGGCTCATCTTACTGGAATGGCATTGGTTGCACTGGTTGGATGCTTTAACATAAGTCGAGCCTGTGAAACCGTCTCTCACCATGTGACCTGACCAGTGGTTCGGGCCAGAAGAGTCAGTGCAAACTGTAGTGATCCAGATCGAAGGCTTCGAAAGATAAGCACAGTATCCTTTTCAAATTGCAGGGATGCAATTTAAGGTGGAATGCATCAAGTTGACCTTCTCATGACTTGTATCCATTATGAATGTCTAATGTGTCCAGAGTGTCTGTCAAGTGAAACATTTGGCCCTGTTCATGATAAGCGATACATATGACATTGATCTGCTCACCAGCCCAGAGCGCTCTATTGTTGAGGCTCTGCTGCACCTGATGTGAGATGAATGCCAGCCCTGCACTCCCTTAACAGAGCTTTAATTGTTTTATATCCCTTCAGCATTCTTGGGCTTGTAGTTTCACCTCAGCACACTCTCACGCAGACCAACACGCACAGATTGAAGGAACACTCATCGGACATTATTTTTTTCCTTTCCGATGAAGTGATACGCTTGGCTAGCAGCGCTAACAAACACGAGCATGTGGGAATGTGGCCTTTTGTTGGAACCGTGGCCCCAAAGTGAAACCACATTTTAATCCAAGCAACGTCTGAGCAAAGAGGACAGTGTGATGTATCCTTATACATAAAAAACATAGCTCACCTAAACCATACCTGTATTTGAAAAGTCTGCTTTGTGTATACTATGTTGAAGAACGAAAATGACGGTGATGATGATGATAATACTGTACTTTATTGTCACAAAAAAGACAAAGACATACATTTAACATAGCATTAGCATTGCGCAGATCTTGACATCTTCACAGCCTTTCAACATACATGTGATCTGGGGTTAAGGTTTATTTTTACATGTATAAAGAATATAAATGCAAAACATTATAATTTAAAGAAGTCGTGCAGGAGAGTTTAGAAGCGAAAGGACGGCTTATTTATCAAGCTCCATATTTAATTTTAGGGTTAAGTGGCACACAAAAGAGTCCTTCAGCTTAACTGTATGAAATTGTAGAACCCTGTATCTCTGGTTTGATGGTAACAATTTGTATTCACTGGTCAGGACATGGTCGGGGTCAGAGACAGTGTTGTTGGCCAGCCCTAATATGTTATTACGCTAGACTGATACGCTGAGTTTCTCAAGGGGTTGACCTATAGTCTTTGAGCAGATCAGACATTTTTGACTTTAAAGTAGTGGACCAACACTTGTAGCATTAGTATACAAAAGACTTAGAATCGCAGAACAAAATTGTGATGCAACCTTGCGTTCTTGTGATGCAACACAAATTAATATAATCATAAAACCACACTAAACTACAACATGTCATCAGTCTTTTTGTATCGTAGAAGGTGCAATGTTTCCTTTTTTGACATTTCCTGCTTCCTCTGCCCGGACCTCATTTATTCAGGCTGGGAAATGGGTTTTAGACACAAGGGAAATCTGGTGCGCCTCTGCTCCTCTCATAGCTAATTAGTGTGTGAACTAATTGCATATCTAACTTTAGCAAAGCAACAGCCTAGTTCCATCTGTCCGTTCTTTATAAAGTAGGCAGGGAGATGGAGTAGAGCCTGCTGGTGACACATCTCCTTTTCGAATATTCTAGATAGAACTTTTACTTTAGAAGCTCGTAAGATGGTCCAAATTGGGTTTTTTTTGTCAGTTTGGCAAGATACTAAAGGAGACTAAGACCTTTTGCTTTGGTCAGAGTTACGCATCTGGTTCACCAGGACTCTGCATCAAGTTTCCAAACATGTTGTTGTGTCTTGGAGCATGAACAGACTAAATCCTTTGAAAAACCAGTATGGTTTCTCTGCACATTCATCAAACTGACATGACTCTGTGTATTGTGTATTGCATTGTGTGCAGTGGTACTGTTGTGTATTGTGACACCTTAAGGAGTCCTTTTGTACACCAAAAATAGTCTGTCTGGCAGTGCACAGATACACAATTTCTGAGTTCTCCACCCCAGTGTGTGTCTAAATTCCCAAATGAAAATATTTGTATGGGTCCTCACACGATTGGAAGATTGCATTTATATGATTCAACATCTTCTTTCCAGATAGACTCTCCTCTTTACTCTGGAAAACGCACAGGCATTGCTGCGAACAGTTTTCTTTGGAATTCCTTTTTTTTTTTTTACCAAAATAAGAGGCCCTGCACCTAAGAGATGTTTGCATCTCTGTGACAGCCACAAAACTAAAATCTTTTCACATCCACTGTATGTTCTGCTGGGGTAAAGTTGGGCATTGTGTCACAGAGCCACAGTTAGATGCTATAAGGGTTAAGTAAGAAAACATCCAATAGGATTTATCTGCTTAATTGCACTCACTTTACAGTTCTCCAACTGTGCAGACTAGAATTTCCCACTCATATTGAATGCTGCGCGATGCAAATCAGAAAAATAAACACTGCCACCAAGTCTTCCGACTCAACGGTTTCACACACTTTCTCATTTTCCCAGCTTGATAATAAAGGCCCTTGTTTAAAGCTTTAAACACTGCTCCTTTGTGGCTCACGAAACCAAAGTTTGTCTGAGGTGAGAGAGAGGCTCTTGGGGTTTGATGACCTAGACTTCCCCCGATCACTCTCTTCAAGGCTGGTGCTGATGTAGAAAACAGACAGACCCCCACCTGCCGATCTCCTTCGTGCGGCTGAAGGGGGTCTTGACAGCTTGAGTGTGAGCGTTGAGGTTGGGTGGCTGGATGGATGGAGGTGCTCCCCTTAACTTAAATGTGATGTGTCATGAAAACAGAAGTCAACACATGAGACAAGAGAGAAGGATGAAGCAAGATTATATGGGATGGATTTAAAGTCATGGTTTTAAGGTGGCGGTGGATCATGTTTCTGGGAAACACCGGAGCAGGTCATACGAGGGTGGCAACGGAAGAGATGGAGCACAGTGGGAATTGATGTCTAAGTTACTTATTGTAGTATGCATGTAAAAGTGTCACAGGAGATGGCACAGTGGCACCTTGTTTAAAAAGGTCCGTACCAGGTGCAAAGTCGTATAATGTGAGATCACAATTAAGCACATGTGGGGAGAGAGGAAAGAAAACTGAGAACACGGTTTGTTTGTAATGATGAAATAAGATAAATCAGCCTTGGTGTCACAGTATCAGTTTCTGTGGTGTAGAGCTTTACCTTAAGTAACATCTCTATGACCGAGATCCCTGGATGATCTTTTCGAGTAACGTTACTCTCATGACATCATCACCTCTGGACAAATGACACCAGGTAACAGAAATATGTCCAAAATAGAAGTAAGAGATATGTGCAGACATGGTTCGTTGTCGCCTGTGAACCGACAGCTTCTGAAGAAAGGACAGCTTTTCTGAGCTAATGTTCTCTGTTGAAGGTCAAAGACTAATGGGCTGCAGGGCTCCAGGTGTGTTTGTGCTCATCTTCTACTGATGCTTTTTTCATAACACCACATGCAATTTTTCACCAAAGGGATCATGGTAGAAAAGACAAACATTTTCGGTGGGATTTAAAGGTATAATATGTAACATTTCTGAGTTAAAATACCTAAAAAGAGTCAAGAAAAACAAGTCCTGTGTCATATATTTTATTGTCCCTGTGTATTTGCATTATATCAAATGATTCCAACAATGATATGATTAAACGTAATACTTTACCTTGTCTGCAATCTTGAGTTTTGTATTTTATTTGTTTTTTGTTAGTAATAGCAGTGGAAACATGAGCCCACGCTATATCACGACTATACCTTTTGTTATTATTTATTATATTAGGTACCTAGCAGCAGAAATGACATTCTGTGTGTTTAAATGTTATGGAAACTCTTGGCCATCTGGAAGAATAATCCGTGGTTAAGAATACAGTGATTTTGTACATTATCTGATAAACCTCCTGATGCCATAACAGGTCCTGTAATAATTACGCCGGCACCAGTTAACCACTATTTCCAGCTTTCACAGCTGCTGAGTTGAAATGAGAAAAGGTTCACTGCCAATCAGTGAACTCTGTAAAATAACAAAGTCCAAACACAAAGATTTTGTATGAGTTCAGTGGTGGTGATGACAGACCCGCAGTAGGTTCTTCCTGCTGATTAGATAGCAGTTTGCTGACTTTCTGTTTCACTGAGAGTGAAATACACATGTGGGGCAAGACTGGGCCTGAGACTGTTAATGCGCAAATATATTTATAAAATGAGTAGTCTATAATAAATGTAGGCAAAGAAAATAAAATTGATATTTTGTATTTCCGCGTCAGAATACTGCCTGTGTGATGTGAGCCAAGTACAT
>JAPQRN010000017.1:19956382-19966755 GCA_037367275.1 Coranthus polyacanthus
TCTAGGTGAATGTTTGCATAGGTGGGGTGAGGGGGGGGGGGTGATTATAGGAGCTTCAGTTTGCAAAGAGGTGGATGATGAGGTGGATGCAGAAAGTCCAGTGGCAAAGCTTTTCCCTGGGCTGAAACCCAATCTGGTCGGTGAACGGGGCTAGTGTGTCACACTCAGAGGGAGGGCAAGGGGTTGCATGGGTGTCCTAAGGGTGGGTGTATCCTAAAATAGGGTGTTGCAAGTTAGTGGGTGGACATTTTCCCACAGAGACTAAACACCGGTGCTGTCATCTAACAGCCTTTAAACTATGCTGCGCATTCCTAGCTGATGTCTGCAGTGTCAATAACAAACAGAACATCTCTACGTGAACACAGCTACTTGTCACTAACTCTCATCTCATAAACACAATCTGGAGACAAAGGGTGTTAATCTCTTTGCATATAATGTGTGATTACACACCTGCATGTCTGAATTCTGGGGTTTTACTTCATCACGAGAAAAAGCCATTTGGTACTAATTAGTCTGACGTCTGTATGTGTGTTTACTTTAACCATGTTTTGTGGGGCAGTAAAAGCCGCAGGAGTCTATTATAAGTAGCTTATCAAGTTCAAACCTCACTTTTTTTTTTAACCAGCCATGACATGTGTTGAAATGTTTTGCCGTAATTTTGTTGGAGCATGTGAAGGTTGTTCTGCACAAGCACATTAAAGAAGGAATGTTTTCCTTCATGCCTATTTGTGATTTTCTCCATCTGTCCTTCTTAACATCTGCATTGTAACGTATGGTTGAGTCAGTGCGGCTCTTTGTTGATCCAACGATAAGCCCTCTGTGTTCGCTCGCATCCTCTGCTCTCTCCGTCTTCCCCACCTCTCTGCCCTCGCCTCTTCGTCTGTCTCTGCTCCTCTGCGGTCATTTGGCCGCAGTGTGAAATCCTGAGTGACACTTTAAGGTCCTTAGCGTCAGTTGGGATCAAGCCTGCGTCTCTATCACAAGCAGAGACTGACTTTAAGCAGATGCGACGGAAGATGTAAGGCTGTAACTAAACAGTTTGCTTCGGGGATATGGTAGATAGGTTGGAGAATTTAAGGGTTAAAGTACTACAAAGGGGAGGATTCAAAATGAAATGGAGCGAGTGGGAAATGGAAAAGAGGGAAAGCAAGGGAGTGGGTGGTGTTTGACCCTTGGCCTTTCCTCTCATCTTTTCTTCCTACTTTCATTCCTTTGGGTCCTCTCCTCCTCATTTCTCACTCTCAAAGTCCTCTTCTCCTCACAAACTCTGATGCACATAAAAATCTTTACCTTAAGCTTCTGCTTGAATCGGCAATAACAATCCTTAGTTCATTGCTGTTTAGTAATGCAGTGATGAATTTGTAATCTTTATCACTCTCATCCCAGACACCTCTAATTCATTTACATTTTCAATGCTCTACTCATAGAACTGTAAAGTCTGCTACAAGCTGCATGGTCTGCATGGCATTAAAACTCATCAAGTCTTCTTGAAGGCATGTTGCAGCATAAACAAGGTTGATTAAAGGATCCACGAGCTGTACAGCGTCAGTATCAAGTCCTATTTGAGAGAAGAGTAGGTTTTTAGACGCATCCACATGTGTCCATAAGAAGGTCCGTCTGTTGCTCCCCATTATGTTTAAAAATGTCATATCTCAGGAACAGTTTGACAGAATGTTTCACAATTTGGCACAAACATTCACTTGGACTCAAGGATGAACTGAAAGGTTTTTGGTGGCCAAACACGAAGGTCGCCATGACCTCACAAAACACATATTTGGCCATAACTCAAGAATTTATGTGCCAGTTATGGAGAAAATTTCACACAAATACTGTATGTAATGTGATAATATGCTGATGTGATGACAGTTTATATCCACAAGGTCAAAGGTCACCTTAACTCCCGTGAATGCAATATCTCAGGAAAGCCTTGAAAGATTCTTTGACACTAATGTTCACTTGGACGGTTGCTGTAACCTCACAAAACAACGTTTTTGGCCTTAACTCAAGATTTTAGATTATGATGCAAGGAGAGTGGAAGCATCTGAGAGAACCTGCAGTTTTTGTTTCTATATAAATATATCGAATAACTTACATGTGATTGATTTATTTTTGTTTTCTTTGCCCAGCCTTTAGTGAGTGTTGATTGATACAGAGTATGTCAAGAAACTCTAGGTTCAACTATGTCACTTTAAACTTTAAATTGCGCTATGATATTTATGATGTTAAGTTGTGTAAGGAGAAAGCTGCACTCAGACGAGACTCGGTAATTTGAGTGTGGATAGGGAGAGTTATGAACACGTGTGCTCCAAATGCAAATATGAGCCTTGGTGGTCTGTAGGCACACACACAGCCGAGTCTATGTGTATTTTTACATAGTAAAGTATACGCTTGGAGAGGCATGGTCTTAGCCCATAGGAATGTCCTGTAGAGTGCATATGTGCATAGTGAACATGTTAATTTATGTCCTGCCCAACATAGAGAGTTTGAAGGATGCAGAAGGAGGGCAAGAAGAATGGCAGGAAGGCAGCAAGAAAATGACAGGAATTAAAACGACGTAAGTATAATGAATGTAATGTAGCAAACAATGCTGGAATGAAATGAGTGAGCGAGTGGGAGAGGAAGAATGAAAATGGAACAAAAGGCAAATAAATGGAAAGAAGGAGGAAGAGGAAGGAAGACTGTAAGAGGGAAAAGGGAAGCTGTTTGAGCTGACAGAGTGGCCCCACCACACTGATGTCATATTGAAATGGATGATGATGTCTCCATCGCAACCTCTTCTTCTTGTCCTCTTTTAGTGGGGATGACACCAGCGAAAGGCCCAGCAAAGTTTACATCGACGTCACAATTACTTGTAAATTGACCAGTTGGTTTGCTTAGTCTCGTTTGGTAAGGCTGAGTTTACACTACTCAATTTTAGCCCTGATTTTACACTCGCTAACAGTTTTTGGAAATCGTCAAGAAAAGCCCCAGATCAGAGGAAAATCCGTGCTTGCTCTTGTAGCGACAATCGCTATGTGCGAATTTTCAAAGACGTGAGCTGACAGATGCGCCGACGCGCCCAAGATATATCTAGGAGGTCAAACATCTGGACCTGTCTGAGTTCAAATCCTGTAGCATGAAATTTGTTGTGACCGGCAACGACAGCAACAACCTACAGTCAATAAGAACGGCAAGGAAAATGTGAAGGGGAGGAGTCGTATCTCCGGGAGCAACACCGCAACCATTCTTTCCTACACATTCTTGTCTTTTTTTTCTTGTTGCAAATCAGCACACAAACAATTTGAATTGCTGGGTTCTTGTAGACATACATTTTGAGAGGAAATAACTCTGGTCTTGCAAGAGAATTTCCGACTCACACATTGTCTTGCATCAGTTCCTGTATCACTTATTTTGCTCTTAGATGTAGTTTGGAGACCAGACAGATGTGTTAGTGTTTAGTGAAATTTTTTTTAATGTGTGTCCACCTTGTCGTCAATCACTTGTTTGATGTGCAAACCACAAAAATTTCAAAAATACCCCATTATAAAACAGTCACTCGATTATCAGTACAGCAATTTGACAACTTTGAAAGTTGTATAGTGGCAGCATTACAAATCAACAACCTAGATAGTTTTGTTGTCTTGAAAGGGTCCATCACCAAAAAAACACTGAAACAGGATTCCTTTAATGCAACTCCAGCCTCTGTTCTACGACTGGTTCCACATCTTTCAAGCTTGACCCCAGCTTGAGAGTAGTAGGAGGCCACTGTGTCAACCGGATCATCAAAGGCGTAAAAGAGTAAAGTGAAATTCATGTGTGGAATCAGTGGATCTTTAAACTATAAATCTGTTGGCCACTGTAATAATTTCTCCATTCTTACACGATAAAGTCCTTGCTTTGTGCAGAAAACGTCTTTCGAAGTTCAGTTGTGGGCTTTTGGCCAAACCAAGTGGGTATTTTCCAGAGTTATTCCTTTTAGAGAGAAATTCCCTCTTTAATTTCCTGGAGATGTGTTTTATAGCTGAGGGATACTCCCGAAAAGTTGCGTGTAGGCTTTGTTGCTGGAATTGGCATACTGCACATTGTCAGTTTATTACTCCTGTTTGAACCCGATGATTATGGATACCACATAACTTAAAATAAATGCAGAGATTCTTTTGCCGCTGTTCTGTATCCAACATCTGCATATGACATAACGCTTTGAAATATTTGGAACTGGTAATGTCTACATAGGATGTGTACATGCCCATTACAAAGCACTCGCAGAGATGTTTGTGCTACTTGTGAGGATCATCAGGGCTGTAAAGAGGATTCTCGCAGCTGTTTGCTGACCACTCCAACATAAAGAGCACTTCAGGTGACCATAAAGTGTTTGTCTGAGTGGACAGGTTAAGTGAACCATGAGTCATTGAAACTGGCTCGGCTGATGGAGAGTTCTTACTGATAACGTTGGACTGCATCAATCGAGTCTTATCATGCTTCACTTATAACATGTTATCAGGATGCACATGTAATGCAGATTTGATGCAGAGCAGCAAACTTACTTTTTGTTGAATTCTTTACCTTTAGTGAAGATGTTGAGCCCCTGTGGCATCGTAGCATCTGAGTGTGTGGTAAATAATTTATGCTAGCACTATTTGCATCTGCATTAACATTAAAAGAAGCAGGCTTGTTTAAACTGAGTTTCAGTTGTCAAAACATCTTGCCCAAGGTCGCTTAAGTAGCTATTTTTAGAGCTTTCAATTACTACACAGCTGATGAAGATCTACAGTAGATTTCTACAATAACTGTGCAGTTACATGTGCTGAGAAACACCAGCTACTAAATGGACTGTGTGCTGACACTGTCTGTTTCCAAGGTCAAATATGAACCTTCAGTAATGTTCACTCAGCTTCTGTTGTTTCTTTTTCGTGAACATGATGCAGTTTACAGTAAATGAGTTGGTCGATGACCACAGCTCGAGCTCAAATTGAAAGTGAATCCAAAACTGTAGATCTGATCCAGATGAGCAGCTGAATATGTACCAATGTCCCTTAAGGTATGAGTGTTACTACACAGTTCTTTTGAAATCCACTTCATCCAATCTTAACCTCCAAAGAGATAATGTAATGGTTCTGTTTTAGTTGTTTGTTGGTTTGTTTGTCCAGGTTTTCATGGAACTTGGTGCAAGGTTAGGGCATGGGTCAAGGACATTAATCGTCCTAGTGGAGGTATACGTGTTCTACCAAGTCCCTTCTAGTTTATCATTTATTAATAATCATGACACACACACACTTTTCTTTTCTCGATCCCGGTAAGGACACTCATGGAGATAATACATTCCCTAGCCGCTTACCCTAAAGCCCAGTTCAGACTAAAGATCTGAAGATCTCAAATTTTGCTCCCACAGTGACATCCGTTGCATCAGCGTATATTGAGGTCAAAGTTAAAGTCTTCTAGCTCACCGGAGAGGCAGAGTTTTGTGTGTACATTGGTTGCTCTGTCTTCAGCGCGGTTCCCCCTGGTTCTTGCTGTTTACCATCCAGACAGGCCTGATGTTCAGCATATTAAACTTGGCTGAGTAGTAAAGCATCCCAGCTCTTTCTCTTTTCAAGTGTAATGAAAGCCATAGATTGAATCCAGGTTGCGCAGGCACTCGCTGATTCATTCACTCTCTAGTCTGGCTGGAAGCACAGCCTTTACACACTATCCTAATCCCTGCATGCACGGACACATGACACACAAACACACACAAGACACAGCGGAGAAACAGTCCCAGCCTGTATGCTCAGGACCATAATTAGAGATCATTTACAAGGATCAGGTTGAGCATAATCTGGACAGGAGGTAACTAAAGCTTTGCCATCTTCGCTCTCTGTCTGTGTGTGTCTGTGTCTGTGTGTGTGTGTGTGTGTTAAGGAGGGGGTGCAGGTTGTCTGTGAATGTGAGTGTGTGTGTGTACAAAAGCCAATTCACCCAGGAAACGGCCAGGGTGTGCCCCAAACACGTACATCGGTAGAAGGTGGGAAGGAGGGGCTGGCAAACACAAGATGGAGCAATCTTTCTCTGATGTTTGGGTTTCACTGCAAACGGAAACACATGGTTTCTCTGTATTTGCTTTCCTTGTCTGTTTGTGTGTCCGTCTGTGTGTGCAGGTTGCACGTGTGCTCACTCTGCTCGCCCATATCTAGCTTTAGCTGGTGTGAGGACCATTAAGTTATTAGCTCAGTTAGTCTTATCTTTGGAGTGATAAACCTAATGCATTTTCTGTGAATTATGCACACACACACACACACACACACACACACACACACCATAGTTTTACATACATTACCTCCTGTGATAAGGAAGGACATATCATAGATTTGTCAAAGGGCAAAGAAAATGGTCAGTTAACTATTAATGGCATGTTGTGTAAAATAATGCAGCCCTTTGTGCTTTGTGTACGGCAACTTGAAAGCAATATGGTGCTTATCAAAAAGCCAAGGCTGTTGGTTTACATGTGTTTGTTGTTTTTCAGCCACTGGATTCTTTCTCATTCACTGATCTGTAATTGTTAAAAACTGGGTCAGCTGTGGGTGTGCAAACTTTTAGATGGACACACGCACAAACACACGCGCACGGTGAATCAGTTCCAAACTTGTCTGAAGAAAAATACAGTTTCATGCCATTTCACTTTGGGACGCTCCAATTCCTTCCCGCTTTTCTTGGCACGGCCGTGGAGCAAAATTAAAACTCGAGAAAGCTGTGATTCAGCACACCAAACTCTCCCTTCATTGTTGTTTTGGAGAGGTGGATTTCAGAACACTTGAGTTTCCGTGTTACGCAGAATGTTACCAGGAATTGGCTGCACTCGATATTCCTCAGAAAACATGTACGTGGTGGTTCGGTCGAAAAAAAAAATACACTTGTCAAACTGTTCGGTATGAGATGATAGTTTTGACAATGGCAGTTTGGCAAATAATTATATGACATTTGTCATTTGTCACAAACATGTGGAGTATTATCAGCCCACTCTGCTCTTACTAACATCTTTAGAAATTATGTGCCAATTGTTGTGACTTTGAGGCTGTCATCGACATTTCCAGACCCAACCGACGTCGTTATCAGCAAAATGATCAAAGAAATGGTTACAGCCTTTTAAATGTGAGGATTTGACACTTCTTTGTCATATCTATAGTACTGTAAATTTGGTGGTTTTAGATTGCTGACTGAACAGAAAGAGAGGTATTTTAATGTCATCTTGGGCTGTGGGGATTTGAGAATATGTTTTCTTCATTTTTACATTTACAGGCGAAGCAATCAATTGGGTAATCATCAAAATAATGGGTGGTTTCATCAATACTGAAAATAATCACACCCCTACTTTGAATAATATGGCCCCAAAGCAGCAAAATACAGGTTCAGTTTCTCCCCTTGGTATCAGTGCTGTCGTGTCGCGCCAGAATCAAACCTGTGATCTTTCGGTCAGAGTCTAACAATCAGGCCTGCTGCTCAAGTGTCCTCAAAAGAGGTGTCACCATAGCAAAAAGACCTCCGAGGTACCTATTTGAAAGGTGAGAGAGTGGGTATGTACCGCGATTCTTTGAGCGTGTCCTTAGTTTCGCGTTTCATGTTTTTGAACAGGAGTCTGTGATCTGTGATGCTTTGATGTGAGAAGGGTTTAGGCTGAGCCGGTGCTGCTGGCAGAGAGAGAGCGGCACTCTCCTATAGGGCATTGGATCTCAGTGTTGCCACAACAGGGGAGCTGCCGGGTCACTGGTGTAGCGAGCTTTGATGATAAAGACCGGTGTCAAACTCCCTCATCTCGTCCTTCCTTTCCCTGTTTGTGCTCCCTGTCTTTCCCGTCAAAGCTGGCCTTTTTGTGACAAGACCTTGGAGGATGTTGGAGGAAACTTGGAAGCCTTCTGTCCGATATGCAGCATGTGTGGGTTTCATTTCAGCTGGCCTGTTTGTGGGGCCTTGAGTAATCTTAACGGATCTCTCCACAGACAAGGTTGTGAGCCAGTTTGGCACTAGCTTGAGGCTAAATAGACTCCTGTAGTTGCACACACACAAACACAAACTTGTCTCTCTTCCATGGAAATAGGGCTTTCATTCATTGCCACATAGAGGAGTGTTCTCAGCATTACACTGTTAATCTTGTCATTAAACTCAAACTCTTTCCCTGTCTCGCTTGCAAAACTGCTCTCACAAACACATTTATCACTTGGACCAATAAATTGTAAATCATAAGTTTGTTTCTTGTTCTGGTGTACGTTTTCTCGTAGTGTGGTCTTTCCTGCAGGCCTCTCTCGTGTGAGGCATTTCTTTGAGTGGAACTGAGGACAAATCTGTTTGAGAAAGTGGTCCTCGTATGGCGGGTGGTCAGTCAGGCTGTGGTCACCTGGAATTTCAGGAATCGGGATGCTAAACAAATCGAGGCTTTAAGAATATGAAAGCATCTTTTTAGCACTAAGTTTGTAAGTGAAAAATACAGTGCCATGTTTGTCCCGTATGTGACTTTAATTGGAGTTTGTAACGGCTCTATGTGTGACTTTTTAGCATCGGTCTATAACCAATTATAAGAAAAAGAAGAATTAATCAGGACTTTGATTTGGAGAATTTTATAAATACTATAACACGTTGGAGTGTTCCCTTTCCCTGAAAAGAATTCACTTTTTGACATACATTTGCACTAAATCTGCTTCATTATGCTATGACAACCATGTATTTAAAATTGCAATAGCCTCGGGCCAACTATAGCACTAAAGAATGGCACAACAACCGAAGAAGTGGCAATCGTGTGGGGTTGTTGCTACAGGTCAGGTTCTACAAATAGAAGATGAAATATGAACCAAGAAGTATAGTTTGAAGGTTTATTTAAGACCAAGGCGGAACATAACAATACAGGGTATAAGCTGGCAGGCATTCAGGGTTTGCATGTATTTGACTGGCAGTAGCTTGATGGTGTTGTTGTTGGTTTGTGGCACAAAAAAAAAAAAAACGAAATGACCTTTTCACTAGACTGTGTAATTTGCCTTCTCCATTGTTATCCTCACTGTGTCAATGCTATAGTCTCATTCAAAGGTTCGTTATGTAAGATTATGGTCATGTGAAGTTTGTGTTGGAGTCTGTTTTGTGTTGGGAGCCGGTCGTTCGTTCGTGTTAGCCAACTCCATTCCTAAGCTAACTGTTTCTGTTGCCTACACCCATTATTACAGTCTGTACACTGAATTCTATCTAGTGGACTTGGTGCAGTTTTTCCATGAAAATCTGTATGACTTTTTCCCAACTTCTGTAGTGCCACTTTAGTGCAGCAGTGTGTTATGCTACCCATTGTTTGCTTAGAAAGGAAGTTAGCTAATGTCAGCGTCACAGAGTCGTTTAAATAAATGTGCTTCTTCTCAGTGGTGTATCTGGTCTGAAGGGACTAGAACTTGACACTGAAAGAAATAGGAATCTCATATGTGAAACACAACTTATTAACAAGAATCTCTTGTGTCATTTTCTCCGTAGACGACTATAACTACCTACCTGATGCTTTGCCTCCTCTCCCTGAAGTCCCGGACTCCGGCTCAGTCCTGAGCTCCGTTGACATACCGGCTCGCTGCCTCCGCAACCCGGCCTTCCGCCACGCCTCCTTGCGTTATTGCTCCGCCCACAGCATGGACTCCTCACCTGACAGCACAGAAAGGCCGATCAGCTACAGCTCCACCTCCTCCTCTGCCTCCTCCAGGGACAGTCACTGCTCACTGGGCAGCCGCTCCACGCTTGTGCCCACACCTCACTGTAACCCAGTGACCCCAGACCGGGACTCTGGGGCGATTCGGTTGGAACTGGTCCCTGCCCGGCAACTTGGATGCGGCGAGGAGGACGTCAGAAATGATGGAGGGATGGACACGAGGAGGGGGCAGGGGAGACAGAGCAGTGGACAGACTCTGACAGAACATTCAGAGCCTGAGATGAGTCCAGATGGAGGAGAGCGGACGGGGCAGGTACAGGGACCCAGGACATATGTGGACAGGGTGGTGCAGGAGATACTGGACACAGAGAGAACCTATGTACAAGACCTGCACAGTATTGTAGAGGTAAGGAACGCTAAACCACATAACACGGTGATTGAACGCAGCCTGTGTAAGAAATTAGAAACAGAAGCATCGTAGCCTACATGTGGGCAAGAGATCAAAGGTATATGAGCACGGCTGGCAGGACATTAAATGCAGTGATAGAAGCAACTAAGTATATTTACCCAAGTATAATATTAAGTTTTACTTTACTTGAGTATTTCCATTTTCTGCAGCTTTACACTTTATATACTTTATGCTATCCACTATATTTCAGATGCAAATATTGCAGTTTAATATGAGGGTTTTATACAATGGAAAATATGACACGCTTTTAAAATACATTGTTAAACAACCTTCTGATGTCTT
>JAPQRN010000017.1:19976826-19992546 GCA_037367275.1 Coranthus polyacanthus
CTGCAATTGTTTTAAGGAATGAATTATGGGAGAGTACTTTATATTTATGGATCCGTGCGATTAAGGAAGAAGGGGGAAGAGAAAAGTGTGGATGCAGCATTTCTGTGTCTACTTTTTAAACTTTTCTTTTGTGTGTGTGTTAATTTCAGGGACCTCCTTCACGATCTTGAAAAGTGTAACGCCGACCCCGTCGCCATAGCAGAATGCTTCGTGTCCAAGGTAAAGACATTTCACCTCCCTGACCTCCCTTATTTTTCCTCCATCTTCTCCCCCAAGTCTGTTTTTTTTTCTGCCTACATGTACACTCCTCCTCTGCCTGTCGCAGCCTGTCCAAACAGCTGGTTTAGACACACGAACGGACACAAACATGCACGCACAGGACAGTAATGCGAAACAGGCTGCGTTCTTATGTATAATGTTACCAAAAATCAGATGGAGAGTGAATAATAAAGATGCTGCTTGGACCCACTTAAACACATTTAGAGCTGGGATTTCTCCATTAAAATATCCTATGTTGTTTGTTTGTTGACTGCACTTAAAATCTATGAAATATTTCCAACAATGTTCAAATTCAGAGAAATCCACGCACTTATTCAATGTAGTGGCTCAGTTCATTTGGTCGCCTGTCAGTGGTGTCATATCTCCCCTTTACAGGAAACCCGAGAAACCTGGATACATGTCAGAGATTCAGTATAAGTGATAACAGTAATACAGCGTTAATCCTACATACCACGTTGCAACACAGTCCTGCAGAGAGCTCATGCATTGATATATTTCAACGTCAATCTAGGTGACTGCAATATGTAACCAGTGGCTTATGCAACTCACCATAGCTAATGTGTACAGTCATGTAATCTTAATAGCCAACATGTCAACTTATCTTAATTTCACAATTAACACTGAATAAACTAATGTTCCTTGTAGCCATTTCATTAGATTGAACATGACTGAACATCACTAAATGTAATGTGACTCAAACTTCAATACATTACCTCGTCTGTAAGTATGATTTGATGAGTCATATCAAATGGATTTTCATCGGCAGTGGTGATCCCACGCTACTTCGCAATGTCATCAAATTACATATTGTGTTATTGTTTTGACTGAGAGATCCCTGGTTGCAGACATTACGTAATGCACAGACCAGTAGTACTTTTTGCTAGTGAAATGTCAGGTTAAAGTGCAACAGGAGAGCTCAAGGGCAGGAATTTTATGGACCGTCCAAATATGTAATCACCTTCTTTTTTTTTTAACTGGAGAAGCAGGACATGATAATAGCAGTGCTTCATCAAAAACGGAAAAACTAGACTCAGCAACTCCAGTCAAAGCATCGTTAGCTCCTGTCTGCGTGCCAGCTTATATTGTATTTCTGTTCCTCATAAGTCTTCGCTCTGTAAAATGGTTGTGTGATTATGTCCCATGATAATGTGCATTCCTGCACTTCCTCTAAAACACTTGACATTCCCTCCCTACCCTTACTGCAATTACACCCAATACCACAGAGCAACTGTCTGACCATATATGAAAAAAAACAAGTCTCTGACTCACTAAACGCAGCAGCTGTTGTTGACAAAACCAGTTTTATAGCAGCTCCCACCGCCACTCTGCATAATTAGGCGACAGTCATAAACAACCCAATGTGCTGACATCCTGTTACCGACTGATTAACATTACTGATACAAAAAGAGCCTCGACAGAAAATGTCAGCTGCGTGGAAAACACGCTGCTCTCTTTTTGAGCCAAATCTGCAGGTCATCTGATGTAAAGATAGCCTTTTTGTTGACAGGTTTTCTGAAGCCGGGGCAACATTTATTATAAAAAACAGCACTGTTTAGGTAGCTTTTAACTTTTTGGGTCTAAATGACACCCTGCCAAATTGCATTCTGACTCTGAAAACTGCTGTCACATCAGACAGCTGTTGATAGATAATCCTCATGTTTTACTGGTGGTTTACCTGTTTAGAGGTCACCTTATGCTGGCTTTTCATTCTGCTGAGGATGGCACTTTAACTTAAATGTTAGTTTAAATAAGTTAATATGTATAAATACAGTATTTGCACCATTTGTGTCACAGTGCATTCCATTAATCATCCAAACAGACAGATTTAACTGGTGTCGTACATCCATCAGCGCAAGTACCAGCGTCACAGTGTTTTCTTCTTCGTCTTCGTCTTCTTCATCTGTGTTATTCTTATTACGACAATAAAATTGGTTGTGGGGACAAAAAAAGAAGGTGAAATTTGAAATGTAACATATCAACCACAAGGGGGTGCTTGAATAAACTTAAACATATTCTGTTGAATGACTCATGAATATGTATATCACTTATTCATTCAGCCATGCCAACAAATGTTAATTACCAACAAGTGTTAGTCACCACTAACCATTACATCCCCTTAACATTTAGATATTTATGGACTGATTTCTGTGTCTGTGTGTGTGTGCGTGTGTGTGTGTGTGCGCGCGTGCGCGTGCTTGTGTGTGTGTGGCCTCGTCATTTCACAAACTGACTTCTGGTAAAAGGTTTGTAACCAGATCAGTAACTAGAGTCCTTTGTATTGTTGAAGGTTAGTCATGGTTGCTAAGATCCAGAACACCACAAAACTTCTCTTTCACTATCAGCAGTGAAATGTTCACATACACAGACACACACTTTCAGCTGATACTTTACTTGTCTGCGCAGCCAAAACATCAGAACCCAGTGAAGTATTTGAAGAAGAGACAAATCTAGTTGTAAATCTCTCTCAGATAATTGGCTATCTATCCTCATGTTCTTCTCTGTTTGACTAAATCCTAGCCGTGCAAAGTGTTGAGTAAGCCTTTAAAGTTTTTTTTTATGGGTCGCTACATGCTGACTGAAGCACAGAGAGCACAATTGCAACAACCTTAAAGCTTTTTTTTCGCCCCTAGTGATCGACTGGGTTCAGTGCTCACCCGATGACTCACTGTGACCAGTCCAGTCTCGACAAATCTGTGCAACACCAGAACCGCCGCTTTATCACTTTGTCATTAAAATGATGAGTGTGCACTGATGCAACTGCAGCTTTTATTCTTTTTCACTCAGGTTGAAAACAGCAGGAAACCGTCCATGTAATTTGTATGTTGATACTCTAGAGAGGGATTTTTTTTTTTTTTTTTCACCATGCATAGGTGGCAGCACACAGTCCAAAACTCTGCCATGAAGCAGCTGGATATGGTGATTATACGATTTTGCATAGATGGTATATGTTTCTTAAGGGAAACTACATTATAGATTTGAGTTATTTTAGGGTCTGCTGGTTTCCTGGCTGGGTTCAAAGATTGTGCACAGACTTGTGTTTGTGTATGTCTGCATGCACCCACATGCATGCTCTGCAGAAATTTGTATCCATAGAAGCGTTTATCCATCTTGTGGTTTCGTGTTCACGGTGCAGAGAAGATATTAGGAGTGTGTATTAGGAGTGTGTGTTGGTGTGTGTCATCAGAAATCGATGGTGGCACATCTGGTTGTGTTTAGGCCTGGTCTGTGGCGGCAGACTACTGGAGACATAGAGGAGAGCTCTGCTCTTCAATTTAGAACAGTTCCCACGGAGCACCTCAGGCTACTGAATTATGAGAGGCAGTCTGAGTCCATTAGTTTGTGTGTGTTCTTACATTCACTCTTTTTGCGTGGGATGTATGTACGTACTATTTGGGCTCCATTGTAGGTTTGTTAAATTGTTTTGCTGATGCGGCTTGAATAGAAATGTATATTTACCTACAGCAAGAAACATAACATTCACATGCACATTGAATTAAACCAGGACAGACTTGTGTCATCTCTGTATGTTTATGACGCCGTTTCCTGATCGCTGTCCGCATCCTGCGACCCCCTGGTGTTTACAGACCTAAACAGAGTTCATTTAGATTCCCATGTTACGCAACAGCAACAAGTTCATCTCGAGGCCTCCAAGGAAGCAGTGTGAGAGGGAGAAGTGAAGAGCGGGGCTTTCAGGAAGACAAATGAGAAAATTATAAGACTTTCCATAATAGATGACACAGAAGATGTGCTGCAGAAAGAGAAATGAGCGGACAGCATGAATGGCATGGAGATGGAGAGCAACGGGAGTTTGAGAGAGCGGAGACAAAGAGGCGGTCCATTCTAGCTTTGATAAGTCATGCTCTCTCTGATGTCTTTGATGTTCAGAGAGGCATGCAAGGTGGGAAACATCTCAATTAAAGGGGCGGCGATGAAGTATGGGGGAATATTTAATCGGAGCGCCCTGGGCTGTTGGGATCAACAGAGACTTAAAGGCCAGGACGCAGGCTAATCATAAGTTACAGAGCGTACTTTCAATTAGTAGTGAGTGGATGAGAGACGATGCCTTGTCTTTGGTTTCAGAGTCTGTAGAGCAGTAAACATGAAATATCTGGCCAGTCATCAAAACTGCAGACACAGTAAAACCAGGAATGAACGGGTAAAAAAAAAAAAAAAAGAATTATTAGACTATTTACCAAAGAACACTTGGGCTACATTTTATATCAGTTAATCATTTTGCAAACAATGCAGCTGTATTTTTCTGCTGTCCCAGACACTCATTGGTTTTTGATTATTTCCCGAAGACAGGAAAATGTCTTCGCAGATTCTCTCTTTGTTGCAACGTCCAACATCAGTAAAAGTTCAGCTATTTTTAAAAGTTAACGCAGTGCAGACTTTTCAAATCAATGTCCTATTCGACTCCATCGCAGTGCAACAATAGTGTGACACCAACAAAAATAAAAACAGGCGTCCCGCTCATGTTGCCAGTCACGAGTCAGCTGAAATACTTTTATAACATCAGGAAATGGAAACCAAAAGCCTGTGATGATATTTTACAGCAGATTTATGGCATGCATATGAAAATGATTTTGTGCATTTGCAAATGTTTTAAAGATCACAAACTTGCAAACACACTTGTATGGGTCTTTAATTAGTGTTGGTGTAGGAGGGGGAAAAAACACTGAAAATTTAAACAAAGTACTCTCAGGGATGCATTCTCTCATGCTTTTTCCTTTCAAGTGGTTTCCACGTTTTCTATTATCGTACATTCACTTGCACCATGGCGTAAATATTTCTTGAATGCGAACTAGTTTACAATTTAAAACATTTATCTTTACCTAAATTGCTGCATTAAACATTAATGACATCGCTCTTCACTCATCTCCTACTGTTAATTCTTCAGCATCACTTAATTTGTCCTCTTTGTGTTTTTCCAGAGTGAAGAATTCCACATTTATACCCAGTACTGCACCAACTATCCAAGGTAAGACTGCACCCCTTGCGTCTCTTTTTTGTCCCCATTTTTAGATCGCTCAGTGTCTACTGTACTCCCATCGTGACTGTCATCCTATCCCAATCCCACCTCTACATACCTTCTTCCCAGCGTCTCATATAGCTCCATTGTGCATGCTGATCAATGCATTGGTCTTTTTTTTTTCCCCTCGCTGACAAACTGACACGTTCTATAGAAGCCACCTCAGCGGGAGTCAAAGTGTCTACCAGCAGTTACGCCTCAGGGTCTTTTCTGACTCCCTCCCTTCTCCTTGCTCCATTTTTTTCTTTTATTTGCTGTCTATTGACAGAGTTACTGCTAACACACTGACAGACGGTGTATTATAGTTGTCATCTTATCATACCTGATGCTGGTAATGTTTTATTCTGCTTTGTGTGAGTGCTGCGTTGCTATAGGACACCTGTGAGGCTATCTTGGGTGGAATAATGCCGAGTCTGTATGGGGGTTTTGTGTCGCTGTCTATATTGTGTGAGATTAAATAGGTTGAAATGTGAGGCTACTCTTGATGCCAAGATATACTGCACCTACAAAACACACCTTATCCTCTGGCTACTATTTTCCGTCCACATTGTTTAATAAGGCACGTGGAGAAGAAAGTCCTTACAGCCAATGATGACTAATTGAATGCTGATTGTGTTTGTGTGTGTGTGTAAAGGGGCTATTGTCAGCTGTTTGAAATAGACCTTATTCCACATCCACACCACAGCTGGTGACCCCAACCAAGGTCACACACGACAGACGTACACACACATATACACAGACAGACACACACACACACACGCACAAGCTGCAGATGTATCATGGTCATGCTGAGCTCTAAGGTCGAGTTTCCTCTAGAACAATGTGAGGCCTGTTTGGAGCGGCACTGGAATTTAGACATGCAGACATGCACATGCATGCACGCACACACACATAAACATAGAAGAAAGAGACAAGTTTTGGGCAACTGACGACTGTCTTCCTCTGTCTTTTTCCACTTGCATGCACACACACATACACGTACATTCAGCCTCCACTCATCAGTGAAAAAGGCTCTTTCTTCCCTGTAGGTCGCCCAGTACACCAGCTCACTGACCAGAACCTTTAACGGTTACAGGCATTTACAGTGCTGATATTCTAGTAAAAGATGTACCTAATATTAATTCATACTCTTTCCTGTGAAAATTATATTTAAAGCTATGATAAGTAGCATTTCCACATTGCAGTGTCTAAAAATGACTTGTTTACTAATATTTCCACTAATGTTCAAATTCAGACAAATATGTCATTTTATTCTTTGTAACGGCCTGTTTTGTTTGGTTGCCTGTCAATGGCATCGTAGCCCCTTAAAAAACATTAGCTAACATTTAACATTACTTGCGCTTTTTCACTAGAATGAAATGACATAACGTTAATACTTGCCACTAACCCTTATTTGAGTAAAGGTTTAATACATTCCCTCATCTGCAAACATGATGGTATGCGTATAGAGTTTCAAATGTCATCTGCCCCCATCATCACCCCCTTGCAGCAGAAATGACATCCTGTGCACTTAAAGATGGATGGAAGTCTTTTCTTTTTGCAGGTTTATAAGGATTGTTAATTTCTCTATTTTACATTTAAATGTATGTGCAACATGCTAAGTGTATGTGCAGTTTATTACAGTAAAAAGGTATAAATATGAGTAAAACAAAAACATTAACAACTCCTGTTAGTTAATTAGTTGTATCACACTTTTGCAAAAACAAAAGATTAAATTCCACTCAGGGCATGTGTAACAATGTCATTTTTAGTGCTGTCATATATTACAACTACCTTTTTATCGCTGTCAAATTATCCTTGACATCTTATTCTCTCTGTTTTGTCTCCACAGGTCGGTGGCTGTGCTAACAGAGTGCATGAGGAACAAGGCGTTGGCCAAGTTTTTCCGCGAGCGCCAGGAATCTCTGAGGCACTCCTTGCCCCTGGGCTCCTACCTGCTCAAGCCAGTGCAGAGGATCCTCAAGTACCATCTTCTGCTGCATGTACGTCTGTCTGTCTGTCTGTTGTCTCTCCACTTCAAATACACACAGTCAAACAATTAGTTTCCAGCCACAGAAATGCAAGCACGGGCACCCACTTGCACACAAACGCTAATGTTCTGACCTAAACTAGTGCAAGTGAATGTGTACAGTTAAAAAGCAGCATTTCTGACTGTGGTCCTGATGATAATCCCCACTGGAGAAGCCAAATGTTTTGACATATGGTGCTCAGTATGTATGTTCCTGCGTTTGCCTGTATATTCATAGCTTGAAGGTGCTTGTACTAGAGTGCACGTGGGAGTGTTTAGGTTCAGGTACACACACACACATCGGCCTTTCGTGTGTGGACGTTAAGTGCTCATGCGCAAGTACTAACTCGGTGTCGTGTGTTTTTGTGTTGTGCAGGAGATAGCCAACCACATGGAGAAGGACACAGAGACCTATGAGGTTGTGCAGGAAGCCATAGACACCATGCAGAGAGTGGCTTGGCACATCAACGACATGAAGAGGAAACACGAGCACGCCGTTAGGTTGCAGGTATGAAAGGCACACACGTGAAATACAAGTGTTTTTTTTTAAAGTTTTTCAATGTGAGTGCCATTTAGGAGTCTCAAATTCTGTAGATGTTGTCCCGCTTTCTCCTTCTCCGTTTGAACCTATCCTGCATGCTCTCTCATTATTCGCATCACCAAAACCTTTGGGGGTGCCAATTCTTTTATTGTCTGCAGAACAGTTATGTGAACTCTCGGTTTGAATAAGCCAAGCCTCTGATCCTCCCCACGTCTTACGCAAGTCAGTGCATTTTCCACTGAGCTAATGATGGCCTTGCATAAGGAGGACACATAAAAGAGAAGCTTGTTTCTTTTATCAGCTGGGAGGCGGAATGGTCAGATGGAGGCAGTAATGTGTATGGGAGCATTTACTCTCATAGTCTCCAGAAAGGAATACGATAGATTTGGGGTTTTTTTTGTTTGTTTTTTCCCTTTCATTATCCTTCCACACTTTTGCCTGTTGTCCTTAACCTTTTTATTTCTACGTATCCCTTTTTCTCCCTCCATCCTTAGGCTCCCTTTACTTTCTTTTTTATTTCTTTGTACTGTTGCGAGATGTTTTAAAAACTCCTAAAATGGTTTCACTTTCAAATAAAAAACAACACACAGTCATTCCATCTTTGTTTATTCTCTGTTTTTCTGTCCCCACTGCAGGAAATCCAGAGCCTGCTGACCAACTGGAAAGGCCCTGATCTGATCGGCTACGGAGAGCTGGTTCTCGAAGGCACGTTTCGTCTGCAGAGGGCCAAAAACGAAAGAACTCTGTTCCTGTTTGACAAGCTTCTTCTGATTACCAAGAAACGAGAGGAAACCTACACATACAAGGCTCACATTCTGGTCAGTCATGCTACTCTAAGCATAACACATCCCAAAGAGACACTACGCATACAAACAAACATGTCCGCTCAGTGATTTTAACATGACTTCCTATGTGTCTTTTGCAGTGCTGTAATCTGATGCTGGTGGAAGTTATTCCTAAAGAGCCACTGAGTTTCAGTGTGTTTCACTACAAGAATCCTAAACTGCAACACACAGTCCAGGTACGGCAACACAATAAAAAAAAGTCGAGATATAGAGCACAATAAACAAATATAATTGCATGTTTTCTTGAAGCTCTGCAGCTACCAGCAGCATTGAGCAAGAATCAGTTATTTGCAGGTGTTTGATTGTTTTATAGAACATCCAGGCTCACCTCGCTGAGTTGTACAGACATGTTGAGTGTTTAGTGGCTAATAGCAGCTATTGTTACTTAACCACTGTGTTTTGGACAAGCACGAAAAAAGAAAAAGGGTTATCCGTGTTACATAAGAAAGCCATGTTACACATTTTTAAAGGTTTACCCCAAGCTTTTCAACTGCCTTTTATGCCTGGTATTATCTCCTCTGTGATGTTTCTCGCTCTGCCTTCAGGCTAAATCACAGCAAGACAAGCGCATGTGGATCCTGCACCTCAAAAGACTCATACTTGAAAACCATCCTGCCAAAATTCCTGCCAAGGTAAGAGCAGATAATCTCCTGATGGCTTTCTCTGTGTTCACTGATGACATAAACACAGACTTTGAGTGGGATGTGTTTGAAATGTCACTCCCTAACGGCCACTTCCTTTTTCCGTCTTCTTCATCTTTCCTTAAGCCTGCTTTTTTTTTTCGGACTCCCCTTTCATGTGCTGTTTTATTGCACACACATGTCCTCATTCCACCAAAATCACTTTACTTTGGCCATGTTTAAGTTCACTGTGATTTACATAAAAGGCCTTCTTGTGGAGTGCCATACTTTAGCAAACCAGTTGAGTCAAAACTGTGCTGTAGTGCCCCCTAGTGGTAATTTAAACCCTGCCCTGTTTAACTCGCCCTTCTTTTTTCTTTCATTCTAGGCCAAGCAAGCCATCTTGGAGATGGATGCAATGCGTAAGTGGATTCATATTGGAAATTTCACATAATTAAAATGCATTATATAATATTATACTAACTAGTTCAGACCATTAGGCCAGTTAGAAGTTAATAATCACATTTAACAGTTTTGGACCAGTGCAATATCTCTCTTCACTTATTTCTGTAGATCATCCGGGGTTTCACTACAGCCCTGATGGTGACAAGAAGGACTCCCCTCAAACTAAGGAGGGCCCTACTCCTCGTAGAGGACGCAGGAAAGGTAAGAAACATACATTTAAGAAACACACTTCCACACTTTGCCTGTCTGAATTTTAAGAATGAACCATTCGATAATTTGTTTCCTTAGAACCTTTATCCAAATTACTGAAGAATGCCAAGCAGAATGCAGCCAACACCGATGGAGAAAAGGTAAACAATCGCCACAATTAATAAATACACAAACGGAAACACTTCCAGAAATGATTTAATCAAACTCTTGAAATATTGCTCCTCTCCAGAGAACAAGTCTGGGTGCCACCCTGCTCTCTCCAGTGTCCCAGCTGGCTCTGGGCACGATCGGTCGAAGTCGCAGCCTCATCAACCAATCACAGGAGTCCCTGGACCCTGGTGATCACTACGACCACAGCGACAGAGAAGAAGGGGAGGAGCCTCATCAGCAAGATGCTGATGATGAGGATGACAGTGGCCTTGTAAGTTTAATCTGCCCAGAACGAGCTGTAATATGTCCTTTTCCTTATAATTACCTACTTAAACAGTGACGTTCACCACATATCACTTATTATGATTTAGAAAATTTATCAGATTTTATCATCATTTAGTCTTTCAGCTTTAGTTTTACGAGTGTATAAAAAGTTTTAGCTTTAGTTTTGAGAAATTGACTACTTTAAGTTGAGTTTTTATTGAGTTTTAGTTCAGATATTCTTGATTTATAGAAACTGAAAAGATAGAATGAATGAATGAATTACATAATGTACAAGATCATCTTTTATTAAAGATCCCATGTTGTGCAAACCCTTTTTATTCTTGTACACCATTAACACTGGGGGGGAAACAAACAGCTGCTGATTTTACCTGCAGTCCTGTTTCATTTTAGTTTGTTTAGTTGTTGCATTGTTCTTTTTTTTTTTTTTTTTGTTTTTGTGGTGTTCTGTCATTCTTATTTGCATTTCAGTAAACAGTTTTTTTAATGCTATTTTTAGTTTTAATCTTTGTTTTCATTAACTTTAATAACCCTGGTCTGTTAAACATTTTGTTAATGCTGTAAATCTGCATTCAGGGAGGTGGAAAGAGGCTGAGAGTCCCTGGCAAAAGCAGCAGGAAGAGGCTGAACCCTCAGGCATCTGTTGACAGTATAGAACAGTGGAAATCCTTCAACATGAGTCCCTCTGACCTACAGGTACAGTATTCATTTGAAGTTGCAGGTGGATAACAGACAAATTGAATCCACTTGTACTAGATCTTGATAACTGCATATATTTCATCAAATAGTGATGTTTTTCCTTCTGTGTTTTTCTTCAGAGAGCCAGAGAATCACTAGTAAGGGAAGGAAGTCACCACCCACCACTTGTCAGGACACCTCATGTCACAGAGGAACCTCCAGACTCCCCTATTCCCTCAGTGATAGTCACAGAAAGTGACCACTCAGTGAGAAACATTTGGGCAGACCACCGGGCTCGCAGGGCTATGTTCCCGACCCGCCAGCGAACAATGCAGCCTGACGATGAGGACGAGGACATCTACCAGATGTTTGTTCCCACAGAGCCAAGTGGACCAGAACCAGAGACACCCACAGAGAAGTCAGAAGCCACCTCATCACCCAAGACAGCTCGGCCCTGCAGCTGGCACGTGGAACAGGTGCCCACGGTGCAGATTGACCCTCCGCCCAACGGAGGCAGAGTCCTGCGCAGGGCGAGCAGTGCAGGGGAGAAGGCTACAGAGGCCAAACAAAGCCCTGACGATGACCAGTCTGGTCACAGCAATCTAGAAGTGATCCACACCGAATCCTCTAGTAACGATATATCTGGTTCATCCTCTGCCGAGCAGCTGACGATAGATGATATTGAAAATGTATACGACAATATCAGCTATGAGGACCTGAAGAGCATGGGGCTTATCAGAAGAGACCCAGAGGAATCACGGAAAGAGACCTCTACAGGTGCACAAGCATCAAGGGTACTAAATGCTCCAGAAGTCCCAGTCCTCACAGAGTCTATAATCGAACCAGACAGTTCCTCAGAGAGCAACCGATCCTCCACGCAGGACGGGAGGCCGTTTGGGACATGTGAGCTCAAAATAGTGGAGGAAAACATCTATGACACCATCTGTTTCAGGGAGCCCCCATCATTAGAGACTACGGGAATGAATGAAGGCAATAAACTACAACAAGAGAGGGACAGTCTGCTGGCCTCTGAGCAGGACCTGACTGAAAGCCTTGGTGGGTTTGTATCTGAGGAGAGTCTTCACTTTGGAGAGGATGAAGGACCAGACACCTCCCATCCTGCCCCTTGTTGTTCAGAACCAGATTATTCTTCATCATCTGCGTCGGACACCTTCCCACAGCGCTCACAGAAAGGCGATAAGATGTCAGAGCAGGTCGATGAGATCTGGAACGACCTGGAAAACTACATCAAGAACAATGAGAAGAAAGCGGACCGGCTTCCTGCTGCGTTTCCTGTTAGTGCTAGCGAGTCACCAAAGAGGACCTCCTCTGTCAAAAACAGCCCTACAAAGAGCCCTCCTGCTGTAATGAGTCCCCAGGCAGCCAGCCCTCCAACCAGGAGCCCACCATCACATCAGCCTAAACCCCCACCCATATCCTCCACGCCATCCTTCACCATCCCAGTCATCAACCTCCCTGAACCTCAAAGTGAAGGCCCCAATGAAGAAGAGACTCACTCAACTGTTCCTGCTTCACGCCCCCTACCTGTCCCACCAGAGCCCACCCCGGGAACAGTGAAGAGCATTCGTAACCGGCTGGCTCGACTCAGCAGCGGCAGCTTCCGCCTAGAGGACGACGACCTGGTGGAGCTTCCTCAAGGAAACACCCATCAGAAGGAGAATCCCCTCAAAGATCTCCATAGTTTATTTCCAGGAGAGCTGGCAGGTCTTGACTCACCGCTAGCCTCTTCCTCTCTCCTGCTTGGTGAATCTGTGGACTTCCCCTTGGAACTGATGGACAAAACCAAGAGCCGGGTGTTTCTGATGGCACGGCAGTATAGCCAGAAGATCAAGAAAGCCAACCAGCTGCTGCGCATGAGGAGCATGGACCCTGGAGATTCTTGTAGTCGGGCCAGAGCTGAGAAGAAACAGAAAGACCTGGCAGCCATCTTGGAGGAGAAGAAGCAAGGGGGTGCAGCCATTGGTAATGCAAAACATTTAGCTCACAAAGTGTCAGTGTGTAACACCATTTTTGTTGTCTGGAGTAACTATGGGGTTAACCCTAACCCTAAATCAAAGTTTAGAAAAAAATATTTGTGTTTCAGAACTTAGTTTTTTTCTTATTTCCTCTCCCATTAATCATCTCATGAGCCCTCAGAGCTGACATTTTACATCTAATACTCTAATACTGCAGGACTTTAACTTGTAATTAAGCATTTTTATGTTGTGTTGTGTTTTATGTATTTGTACTTTTACTGAAGTAAAAGATGTGAATACTTCTTCCACCACTGATTAAACTTTCTGTAAACAGTTTTTACATTTCAGAACAGACAAACTGCCTCTAACACTTTCTTCATATCTTCTGTGTTCCCCTTCAGGTGCAAGGATAGCAGAGTACTCCCATCTCTATGACCAGGTGATGTTTAGGGACGCTCCTGGCTCAGCAGGTCAGGCTACTCCACACCACTCCCATCCAGGGCTGTTGACCTCTCCATCCATGCCTGAGACCTCCCTGGACGAAGACTGGCTCCACTCAACCTACAGCAACGGAGAGCTGGCAAGCTTCATCTCCTCCTCCAGTGATGTGGGGGATGCTCGTGCGTCCTCTACCCCTCAGCGCAGACTTACCTCCGCCTGCTCAATTCCTGCCCTCAAGACCTTCCCTTCCTCACAAACAACCCCGCCACCACCTCAGAGGTGGAGCTCGTGCATGTCGGCGCCAAGTGAGAAAGAGGAGCACGTGTACAGTTCAATTAAGAGACATCCTTCCTTTAATGCTCCGTCTTTGCCCTCCTCAAACACTTCCAGTCAGTCAGTTAGCTGTCTGGACAGCCAGCAGCAGGAGAAGAACAACCAGTCTGGACTCAAATGTAATGGACCCGCTGTGGCTCGATCCACAGACAGACTCCACGGCCCGAGTCTGGGTCGTGTTGGTCGGCAGAGTAGCCTTCCAGAACGGTCTTCTCAGGGGCAGTCAGACCTCACCTTACATGACGGTCAGCAGGTGGTGGTCCTGAATCGGGCGTCTGCACTGAGCATACTCAACGCCACTCAGAACTATCTGACCAACTTCAAGGACAATGGGGAGGACGATGATGACTATGTAGAGATCCGCTCTGAGGATGAAAGTGAACATGAGCAGGAGAGGTTGGCGCAGCGAAGCAGCAGCTCGGTGATACTGTCTAATCAGAACCGTGGTCTGGTCCAGTCCCAGAGTCTGCCGTGCACACCGGTGCACTCCTGCGACCCACTCAGATCCCTGGAGCGTGAACATCTGGAGAAATACCTGTGGAGCGAGCCGCAGCAGAGCCAACCTAACATCGTCCAGTCTCTGAGGGAGAAGTTCCAGTGTCTGAGCTCCAGCAGCTTCGCCTGAGTCTATATGACAACTGAAAGCCAAATATATATTAATATACAGCATATAGCAACACAGGGGACACTGCTGCTTTGCCTTTAATGACCCTCATCTACACCAACATCATAGAACACATCTGTCTGCATAGATCAGAAGCTATTTCTTTGACTGCAGCCATATTTTTATGTGAATACCTATACTTTCTGTTACAGGGCTTCAAAGTAAAACACAATAGGTTACTGTTATTGCCACATCAAATCCTGCATGTGAGCTGCCTTAGCACTTCAAAAAAAATCTTCTCTTGTACATTTTAAGAAGTAACGATCTGGTAGGGGGGGGGACGCTAACAAGAAGTCTGACAGTATTAGTTTTTAACAATCAAAAGGAAACTCCTGCTGCTTTCCGTTTCAGGCATGTAGAGGTTTTTTAGAATGAGGACTTGCCTTACAGACGAAGGATTTATGCCAATAAACATCGAAAACTAAAGTACAAGCATCAAAGATGTGAAGATTTTTGGAGGATTTTAACTCTCCGTGTCAGGAGTACCACTTCGAGCTCTTTTCTTTTAATTTGCTTTAAGGTTCATTTAACTTCCAGCACTAGTAAATCTTAACGTGTAAAGGAGTGGTGGACCACATGAGATGTTTTCAGATGTTTTCAGTGGTGGTTAGTGTTTTTGATTGTGCTTACTCTATGAAACAGTTCTCAATAAGCAGCTTTATGAATTTGCTGTTCAAATTTGCAATCTTCAGATTTGCTACTCAGGCTAGATTGTCACTTTTAACCGCTTTTTAGCAATAATTGTAATTCAAATGATGCAACACTAAAGAAAACATTGGGCTAGTGTGAGAGCCAATAGGTTAAGTGTAATTAGGCTAGACTTAGACCTATAAGTCTATCTGAAGTCTTATTGTAATTCACTTTACAAACCACCGTTGTCAATAATAGGGTATCATGCTTTAAATTCAAGAGAAGATGCTGATATTATAGACGATCTATAAGAAACTCTAGACTTCATATTTATTTTTAATCTGTGAGCAAATCTATGGTCTGGAAGCATCCATGTTGTGAAACGTGTCTCAGCGAGTGGATGATTTTTTTTTTTTTTTTTTTTTTTTTTTAAATCTTACTAATTTTAACCTTTTGTTTATAAGAGGGACCACGAAGGAGAGCATTATGGAGAGTTAGTTAAAAGACTACAGTACTGTATTTAATGTACATTTTGTGTATTTTTTTTTATTTTTTATTTTTTATTT
>JAPQRN010000017.1:19992646-20003675 GCA_037367275.1 Coranthus polyacanthus
TTTTTTATTTTTTATTTTTTATTTCGTTGGTCAGCTGTTTGTTTACTTTGTTTACGTTATGGGACACTCCCAACTGCCGCACTACTGATGTTGCAATCACTCTCCCAAAAAGATGTTCAAAGTCAAAGTTATAAGCCACGTCAATAAAGTTCCAACAGCACAATTATTTTCTGTCTGTCCGAAGCAAACCCTGTTCTACACACTCTGTTTTTCTTTGTAAAACTCACTTTATGTGCCCTATTTATTTGAAAGCATCTCTGTGATATTGCCCCTTATCACTAAACTTCAGTCCACAAACTTGGTGTAAATGAAAGTGAAACTTATTTATTTAAAGGATTATGGGGTGCTCACAAATCTGACTCAAATACTGTGAATATTATCAAAAAAGAAAAAAAGTTCTCTATAACACACTGCTTTATTCAAGTTCAGATCACAATAACACATGAAAAAAACAACACGACATCCTGGCCTGCTGTTCATTTTAGGAAATGTGCATCAAAACAAGTTAGGAATATGAAGTATGTTATTTTTGTTTGTTTCGTTGTACATTCGAGTCTCTGTTTCACTGGTGGGGATTGTCAGTCATCATTGACTCTTTTTTGCACTTTTCTGTCTTTTTTACATTTTATTTGTAAACACTTTGTAAAGATGTACATTTTAGGAACGTTATTCTTGTATGCCATAGGGATGCTTTATAATGCTTTAATGTTTAAGTTAAGTGTACTGTATTTTTTTAACTGCTTAGTTGTCATTGCTCAACAAAACTGTACTGGAGATAATAAATTCAGATTAAACTAAGCTTTGTGTTTGTCATTTTCAATGTGAAAGCATAATAACCTGAAACATCACGACATTTGAGATCACTGGAACAGTCTGATGTTATTTATTAATACAGCTAACTTATTACATTTTCATCTGATTGAGAAAATTGTGCAACCAGAGAATTAAACATCATTATTCTCTATAAGATCAGATTCAGTAGGCTACATCCACTGTCATACAGAGGGGAATAAAACACCTATGTACTGAAAAAAGAGGAAAAAAAGGAAGTAGTCTCAGAAATTATTAACAAATGAATAACAAAAATCTACTGACAATGACATACTAATAAAATACAGAAATTAACCTATATGGAAATCTAATATATGACACAGATGCCCCTATATATAGAGTTATGTTACCATATATGTTTCCTATAAAGTGATATGGTAAGATCAGGTGATATATTATCACATACATACATCCTCTGGATATATGAAAATATACATTTATAACATAGGGCCTCAATTAAATACATATTGTAACATTTGTGTATGTACATAGGCTGTATTAAAAATATCTATATGATGATTTTTAAATGGTCTCTAAATGGTGTATGTCTCATAAACTTACATATTTGTATGGGCTGGACATATATGTCAATATATGACTTTTTTTTTATTTCTGATAGATATGCATGTTATATTTGGAAAATACCGTACTCTTTCTACCACTGTCGCAAAAGAAACAGCAGTGGGCGCCGGTGGATGCACTGACAACCCAGAAATAACTGTAGAATCCAAGAAGAAGAAGAGGAAAAAGGCGGTGCGGCGAGGTTAGAGAATGCTGGGAAATGTAGTTTATATAAACTATCGCCTCAAAATGTATTTTTTCTGATTTCGTAGGAGTATTAACTAAACTGAACCCTTATTGCAGAGTTAAAGTAAAAGCCGGTTATGTAGTTGAAAGCATTTACATGTTGGATCCCGGTGTTTTTGATTTTATTTTCTTCTCGAACCTTCTGGTTAAGACCGGTTTACCCATAGTGCACCGCGCCGCTTCCTTTCTTCTTGGTTGTGTGGTGGTCCAAAATGTCGCTATTAGATGGTCCGTTAAATGTGCTCGGCCAGAGAACAACTGGCGAATCTGTCCGCACTCAAAATGGTGAGTTATTTTGCTGTTTTATGCGGTGTTTCGAGCGAACTTAACGGATTGTTTGTCCGTTTCATATGATCGTTAAAAAACGGATTAATTTTCTGCATAGAACACACGTGTGGCTATTGCTAATGCTAGCTAACTTTTATGGCAGCTAAGCTCTTACTCTGACTCTGTCAAACACTGTTAAAGTTCTGTTTGTCAAGTCTGAATCTCTATCAATTAGATCTCAACACCAGTAGTATTTGTGTTGATTCTGTTGTCCCATTTTAGTACCTTCCACTCATACTGTCTTGAATGGATGGCTATGCTAATGGGACAGATTAAACACTGTCATGGTCTGAAGGTGTGGCTAGCATTCTGTGCACTGCACTGATTAAAATGACAGAATATCATAATGATAGATGTACCCTTCAAAAGTTCACAACGTATTTGGTGCATCTTACCTAGACTCTTACAACTTATCTTTTCAGTCATGGCCGCAGCATCCATCGCCAACATCGTCAAAAGCTCCCTTGGACCAGTCGGCCTTGACAAGATGTTGGTGGACGACATTGGGGTGTGTTTCACTTTCAACTACATCTTTATCATACTGTTTACATGATATCGGTGACCGAAGCCTGATGAGCTAATCACTTTTATGTAATGGTCGTTTCCACAGGATGTGACCATCACCAACGATGGAGCAACCATCCTGAAGCTGCTGGAAGTGGAGCACCCAGCTGCTAAGGTCCTGTGTGAACTGGCTGACCTGCAGGACAAGGAGGTTGGAGATGGGACCACTTCTGTGGTAAGTGGGGTCAACAGCTGTGTCATGTCCGTGTTGATTGTTCCCAGCTGTTCTTGATAGGTCTAAACACTGTGCAAAAAATCATTGTGATTATTATGAATATTATTACAATATGAGTTGCTGAAATTGCAACATTTTCAATGGAAAAAAAATGTAGTACGGGTGTGGTTTTTGCTTGGTTCTGTATGTTCCCTTACGTCTGTAAATTGTGATTGAGGGAATCTCTGTAGTACCACAGTGCTTTGTGCTTAGTTATTTGTAATGGTATGTTGTGACACATTAAACCTTTTTTAATAAAAAATTAATAAATTGCAGCTCTGGTGATTTGGATAAAAAATGTATTAATTGTTCAGTCCTTGTCTTGATACCTCCTATAGGGTAAATAAAATGTGCATTGCAAACAAGTGTTAAATAAATCAGTATTTTTCTATCCATGCTCTAAAAATTGAGTTATTGAATAAGTGTCCTGTTTTAGTACCATGTATCTGCCTCTTCCTACGGATGCATGGCTATGCTAACAGGAGAGAGAAACAGTCCTTCAGTGTCTGAAGGGGTTTAGCAGCAGCATTTCTGCCACCCCTAATGAAATGATGGTACAATGTGAAGTCCTTTGTTTTAGATCTAGAATTGTATTATATGTTGAAAATTTAAGACAGCCATTCATATTCTCATGATTGTTATGGGACATCCTTCTAGGTAATTCTTGCTGCAGAGTTTCTAAAGAGTGCAGATGAGTTGGTGAAGCAGAGGATTCACCCCACATCAGTCATCAGTGGATATCGTCTGGCTTGCAAGTAAGATGACAACGTGAATGTATATTTTCCTTCTTCCTTGCAAATTCCTGCTTGATATTTTAAGATTCAACTTCTCTTTAAAAAAAAAAAAAAAAAAAAAGGAAGGAAGTACTTTCGTTCTTTGTTACAAATTTTCTGATATTCAAACTTGTCATTTTTATCTTCCAGGGAGGCAGTGCGCTACATTAATGAGAATCTCACAATTGGGACAGATGATCTGGGAAGGGAGTGCCTAATCAATGCAGCCAAGACCTCCATGTCCTCCAAAATTATTGGAGTGTATCCTTTTTTATGTTATAAGGAAAAAAAGTTTTTTTGAGCAAAGCCCACAAAGTCACTGGGATTTGTTGTAATTGGTTTAAAATCAGTGTGCCACAGTGCATTCCTTGGTTCATATAGAAGCATTTTAAAGTTACGTTCAGTGGCAGTAAGCAAAATTTTGCCTTCACTTAATGCACATGGCTGACCTATTCTTCCTTGACCACTGAGCCCTCAGTGATGCAGACTTCTTTGCCAACATGGTGGTGGATGCTGCCATGGCTGTGAAGTTTGTTGACAGCAAGGGTGTGGCTAAATATCCCATCAACTCTGTCAACGTTCTGAAAGCCCATGGCCGCAGCCAGAAGGAGAGTTTCTTGGTTAATGGCTATGCACTGAACTGCACAGTTGGCTCACAAGGTAAGTTAATTCTAAAGCCTTTAAAAACTTCTACCTGCAAACAGACAAAAGAGAAATATTTTATTCAGCCACATTGTGTAATTCCTCATGTAGGATCATCACAACTGGAAAAAACTCCCATTTAATTTGCTGCTATGTCTCACCTGATGGTATATGCAGCGATACGCGTGGGAGATAGTATACTGGCTTTGAAAGGAATTCAGACAGTCATTTGTGAACTGTAGCACCTCTTTTCAAGTCAGACATACATCACGGAACACGTTTCAACACACGGTCAAATTGTAATGTAGCGTCTTATTTAAATTACTGTTAAAATAGTTCCCATGTTTTAAAAGTTATGTTGTTTATCCAAAGGCATGGTAAAGCGTGTCGTCAATGCTAAGGTTGCTTGCCTGGACTTCAGCCTCCAAAAGACCAAAATGAAGATGGGAGTCCAAGTCATCATCAACGACCCAGAGAAACTCGACCAGATCAGACAAAGGTTAATTTTGCAGTTTTTCTTTGTTTTTCTTCGCTATGTAATGTCAACACACATTTGACAAACATCCCATTTAAATTTGCTGTGATACTTGATCCGTAGTTTACACAGTGATACGCGTGGGAGAAAACATAAGCAGTCCTAAGTCAAAGCCACAGATTTTGTCTAAGCTGTTGGATCAGTGCTGTGGGCTGGACAATGTTTATAATGCCTTTTTGTAGGTAAAGCACAAGATGCTGTTTAAAATGTGCTTAAATTTGTTTAAAACAGCATGTGTCTGTGAATGTTTTTTTGCAAAATATATATACAATCAAATCTTATAAGTTACATCTTTGTTGGTGGTACTGAATATCACTGATGAAACTAAAATATTTGTTTTGCTGTTACAGGGAATCTGACATTACCAAGGAGAGGATTCAGAAGATCCTGGCATCAGGTGCCAATGTTATCTTGACCACTGGTGGCATTGATGACATGTGTCTGAAGTACTTTGTGGATGTTGGAGCCATGGCAGTGAGAAGGGTTCTCAAGAGGGACCTTAAACGCATTGCCAAGGCAACAGGAGGTAAGAGTTGCTGTTGTATTTTGTGTTAAGTTTTACCAATGTGCAAATTCCTGTATTTTCATTATCAGCCAAAGTACTAAAATATATTTGGGCTACGCAATGTAAGATTTTGACTCTGGCCATTTCTGTTCTCAGCTACCGTCTGTCCTTCTCTGACCAATCTGGAGGGAGAGGAGACCTTTGAGGCCACTATGCTCGGCCAGGCTGAGGAGGTTGTGCAGGAACGCATCTGTGACGACGAGCTCATTCTGGTCAAGAAGTAAGACCCTGAAGCATGTATAGTACGATTTACTAATACTCGAAAGTGCAGGTGCATACCTATTCCTCTGGCAGCAGTTGTGACAAACTCTGTACAGTTCATCAAATACTTTACTCAAAGACTGTTCATTATACTAGTCAGTGAATCTCACACCTGTTAACTTTGCTTTTGCTTTTTTGTCTCATCAGTACCAAAGCACGCACATCTGCCTCCATCATTTTGCGTGGGGCCAATGACTTCATGTGTGATGAGATGGAGCGTTCGCTGCATGATGCGCTGTGTGTGGTTAAGAGGGTGCTGGAGTCAAAGTCTGTAGTACCAGGAGGAGGTGCTGTGGAGGCAGCTCTGTCAATCTACCTGGAGAACTATGCTACCAGCATGGTGAGCCATATGAGAAAGATGTTCACTGTCAAGAATGCATCAGTTCAAGACGGCGAAATCTTTAGACACTGGACTGACAACGTTTGTTTCCTCAGGGTTCCAGGGAGCAGCTGGCTATTGCTGAGTTTGCCCGTTCGCTTCTCGTCATCCCCAAGACCCTGGCTGTGAATGCAGCACAGGACTCAACTGATCTGGTGGCAAAGCTTCGCGCCTTCCACAATGAGGCTCAGGTTAATCCTGAGCGCAAGAATCTCAAGTGGTAAGTCTTCTTACTGCATCAGTCATGATATTGCCATACATATATGTTCAGAGATTATTTTTAGTCTGGCTACCAGCAGGCTTTACAAAGTACATTTTAAAAGCAAGATCAGTTTTGAAGACAGTTTCAATTTTATAGGAAGTATTTGACCACCTTTCTGTTGTGTAGGATTGGTTTGGATCTGGTGAACGGCAAGCCAAGAGACAACCGTCAGGCCGGTGTATACGAGCCCACCATGGTTAAGACAAAGAGCCTCAAGTTCGCCACTGAGGCTGCCATTACCATTCTTCGTATTGACGACCTCATCAAACTGTTCCCAGAACCGAAAGAAGGCGGGCATTCGTACCAGGATGCAGTAGCATCGGGATCTCTGGAGGGTTAAAAGGCTGTCGTAGGTCCCATTAGGTTCAATGTCTGTATTTATACATCCGGAGCTCTTCATGGCTGTTGCTCTAGTGTAGGCCGTGCACTTTGCCTGTTTACTGTTCTCCCACTCCTTCACCCATGGGGTTGTTGCTTCCAGTGGAACTGTAAGTGATTTGTTTTTTTGGACACTTAATAAAGCTCCAATGGTTGTAAATGACTGTTGATTTGGTAATTCAATGTTGCTTGCTGTGGTTATTCTACAGGCTTTACTACACAATTTAAAGTAGTACTTGATTGTATTAGTTTCTTTATTGATATGTTGGTTGACATTACAGGAAACATTTTCTCAACATGTATGTACAGGAAGCACTAGGTTAGAGAAGGCTGGCGCACTTAACCTTATGGCACTTAGCTGTGTTTCAATGCTTCTGTTTACTCAAATTATACACAAATGAATCAGTGGAGGTCCATAAATTGCACATGGGAAGACGGATAAGGAATGTTAATCATCCTCAGATGTTCTGAAAGAGCTAATGGTTAGTATTTGAACAATTCTCAAATTAATTATACCACTATTTAACATTTATGCATACACAGAAAGCAGCATGTTTTACAAAATGGGACAGTTTGAGTGTCATCAGTTGCCATGGTAACTGAAGCGGCTAATTGAGAAGTCTTTTCTAACTGCACTATGTTTCACTTAAGCACATTTAAATATATTTTTAAGAGCAGTTACGTTACTACGGTATGTGTTTATATTGTCAGTGATGACAACATTTACATAATTTGTACTAAAGTCAGATAGTACACACCAAAAACCTGAGAAAGGCTGGATCAAGTTTTTCACAGTGAGCATGGTTGGCTATTGTTGATTAAGGTCCAACAATCACAATATATACGATCACCGCTGCCTCAAGTACAGTGACAGAAACAATAATGTAAACTTACATTTTAAATCATGTCCTGCAGCTCTGTAAACAAGGTCTGTCAGTATCCCTTAGGCATAATAAAAAGACTTGAGTGCAATCTGTGAAGCATTACAACGTCATCTCAGACTCGCTCCACACACAGGGCGATGCCCATTCCTCCTCCAATACAGAGTGACGCTACACCTTTATGTCCTCCAGTCCTCTGAAGGGCATGTAACAGGGTCACCAGCACTCTGCAGCCGGACATGCCAATAGGATGGCCCAATGAAATAGCTCCGCCGCTCACATTCACCTGAGGAGTGGACAATTACAAGATCAGTGTTTGCATTTAGTATTTAATTCTGTTATGAAACTGTCCACAGATAGGAAATGGGAGATGTAGATCTGTCACAAAATTACTAGCGTTTATATAAATATGTAGCCTTTAAGCCAGTTCTTCTCATTACTGCAAAGAAACAATGCCACTTCTGATTTTGTTTTCATCCAGTTTTTCTGTATTATTCTCTATGGGCCATAACTATTAACTTTGATTCTCTTTCTGTCAATATAAATAAATGAAAAATTACTTTAAATAAATTAAAACACTAAAATTGCATCTTGCATTCTGTCATTGAGGCTCAACAGTAGGACTTACCTTGTCTACATTCAGGCCAAGTTCTCTGACCACAGCAACAGACTGAGCTGCAAATGCTTCATTGATCTCAAATAAGTCAACTTGGTCTAGCTGCCAGCCTGCTTTCTCAACCTACAAGTGAAGAAGAAGAGATAAATGAACTAATGAACTAAAACAAATGAAGTGTTTAATCTGGTACTGATACAGTGAGTTGCTTCTGGTTTCTTACTGCTTTCCTGATGGCTGGTATCGGCCCTGTTCCCATGATGGACGGGTCAAGGCCAGCTTGAGCCCAAGATACGATTCTGGCCATGGGTTTCAATCCGCGTCCCACAGCGTCTGATTGGCTCATTAGGACAACTGCTGCAGCTCCATCATTAATACCTACAATACAAAAAAATAAGCAGATTTAAACACCCTATTCATCTTAATCATACATTTGCTGTAATTGAAAATCACTGGCAGGCACCTGATTGGTCAGTAAGATAAACAACATTGTGTATGTAATGGATGATGAACTCCGAACCTGAGGCATTGCCAGCAGTGACGCTGCCACTGCTATCTTTGATGAAGCAGGGTTTGAGTTTGGACATGCTGTCCATGTTGCTGCCATGGCGAGGAAACTCGTCCACCTTCACCTCCACTGGACCTGAAAACCAGAGGAAAATGTTACTGTACATGTAAAAGACAAGATGACACAAGTTAGATAATAAATCACTGAAGAAGTCCTTGCCTTTCCTGGATGGCACCATGACCGGGACAATCTCTTGATCAAAGTGTCCTGCTTTCTGCGCAGCCTCGGTTTTATTTTGGGACTGAACAGCAAACTGGTCTTGCTCCTTTCGTGTGATACCCCACTGCTTTGCCACATTCTCAGCTAAAACAAATGTATTTAGATTTATAACAAAACATACTGAATGGAGCAGCATGTCGATATTTTCTTCTGACAACCTCACCTGTGATGCCCATGTGGTAGCCATGAAAGGCGTCAGTCAGGCCGTCAGCCACCATTGAGTCCTGCAGGGAGGCGTCCCCCATTTTTACTCCTGCTCTCATTTGCACAGTATGAGGAGCCTTGGATGTCAAAGAGGAAGCAAACATGTCAAATGCCTCTTCATCAGCCACATACACTCTATGAATATTAACACTTTCCCATAAAAATTTGCAAGGACATTCAAGTACTTGAAGTAGAGGTTTAGGATTTTCCAATGAACTTATTATTATTATTACTACAAGAAAATCCAAGACATGAACTACTAAAAGTTGAGAATTTCAGGTGATTTGGCAGGGAATGACATTATAGTATTTGCACCATGCTTCAAATTTAATTTAAAATTCCTTATGTTCTGGTAGCCCCTATGTAAATACCTACCCTGCTCATACTCTCCATGCCCCCTGCCACCACCACAGTGGACTCTCCAGTCTGGATGGACTGAGCTCCCAGACACACAGCCTTCAGTCCGGAACCACACACCATCTGGCAGCTCCAGGCCGGGACAGGGTAGGGGATACCTGCCCCAACACTGGCCTGACGTGCTGGATTTTGTCCATGACCTCCAAGACAGAGCAGAGGACATTAGACAATATTGCCAAATAGAAGTCAACTAAAAGCATTAAAACATACTACAATATACAATCTCTGACTGTTACATGTGAGCACACTTATTTCACAATTTTCTGAAACTTTACCTGCTGTTAGGACATGTCCCATGATAACCTCAGAGACCTCTTCTGACTTTATCCCAGCCCGCTTCAGGACATCCTTGATCACCACTGAACCCAGGTCATGCAGAGGTACCGTGGACAGAGCACCATTCAAGGACCCTTTTATAAAAATTGAGAAAACAAAGAGAGGATATAACCATCACAGGTATAGCAAAAGCAGCATGACATTTAGCGGTCAAGGAGACAAAACCACGGAATCTACCAACTATACTAATATGTGTTGCAGATTTATTTATGACTTACTGTATCAGCTCCCAGTGAATTCATTCACAGAGAAATCAATAGTGAAAGTGGGAGCCCTTGTTAGGTTTAGGTCCATCAACCTTACAGCAGTCTTTTATGTCAATGTGAAAGCACGTCTGCATAATAGTTTCACATGTAAGGTACCAAAAACACACTAAAATCTGCACAATGGCTGTGTAAATTGTTTTGTCCCATTTTAATGTTTTAACTTCTGTTATATTAAATTTATCTTTGTTTAAGTTAATTTAATTTGAATGGATCAAGTGTATCTGGGATAACACGCCCATCTTGATCCTGCACAAGGCATGTCATAAGTAGCCAATGGGAGAGAGCTCCTGCTCCGTGGCACTATGAGGAGTCAGCCAATCACAGCTTTTAAAACACTCCGGACACACGAGGCAGCCAATCAGAGCTCCGCAAGACTCAACGTATGTAGCGTTAATTGAGTAACATCCATGTAAACCACTTTGCCAAATTAAACAAGACAAATGGAAACTCACCTGTGACATAAGCTTCTGTGACTACACGTACGAAATGTACGTTGAAGAGAAAAATATTTATTCGTTTTCTACACTAGTCATTTGACCACAGCAACGAGTCAAACACGAGCTACAGCGAAGCGACAGCAAAGTAGCAGTGTTAAAGCTGCAAACAATTTTCCAATTAACGGTACAAACAAATGTTTAACTTTACCAATTGGTGTCCGTGCAGCAGAGACGATGACAACAGGCTCGGAGTTCATCATTTTAGTAGACGACTGGAGGCAGAGCTTCAGATTGTTGTTCCTGTGTGTCTACAACGCACTGTGCTCTGTTGATACTGGCCGACTGTCAGCTCGGCACAGACTACTGCGATACACGCACCAGCAAATGGTGGCGAAGTATGCAATAGCGCCACCGCGTGGGCTGGAGGTTAAGTGTTCATTCATGAAAAAATTGAATGAAACGCAGTTAATAATAAAAAAAAAAAAGGGTACTTAGCCACAGATGACAGACTGTAAACATTACACCCAAATAATGTCACCTAAAGTGTGCA
>JAPQRN010000017.1:20003775-20021268 GCA_037367275.1 Coranthus polyacanthus
AAAAAAAAAAAAGGGTACTTAGCCACAGATGACAGACTGTAAACATTACACCCAAATAATGTCACCTAAAGTGTGCATCTTGTGGCTTTAATATATCAGGTAAACGTTTTAAAAAGCTGTTCATTTTATTAAAACACTCAAGGAATTCCTGAAACACTCAGTGGGATGGTTTACTTGTGATAGTCAAAGGATTTGTTTTAGCTGAGCCAATACTTGGTATGTAGAGGAACAGAGTTCTAATGTGAATGTACTGCTGAGTAATAAACGGTTTACATCATAGTATTAAAAATCTTTATTGGTATTTGGTCAGTACATGAAAAGGACTGAAGTCAGAATAATATGAACATCGCATATAAACTACTCACAATTCAACAGAATCCTCTGAACAGTTTTTTTTGTTTGTCAATGGAAAAATTAAAATTGCATTGAAAAAAAATGGCCAACATCTAAAAATGACCTTGAATATTGCGAAGCTACTGTAATTCAGTGATTTTACTGACTGATGAGTTACAACACCAGATGATGCCTGATTTCAGTGTCGAGCTCAAACAAGAACAGCATAGACGTGCTCATATAAACGGCAGAATGAAACATACTAGTTTTAAATCATACATCCACTCAAGTCAAATCTAACATTAACCCATTCTTAGAATATCCCCATTTAGCAACACAAATGTGACGGAGGCATCACAATAGGCAAGGGAAGAGGGTGAGAACAAAATGTGTTGGACAGCAGTGCTGTGTTACAGACTATGCATTTGTTGCCTTGTTTGTATATTGTATAAAAAAAGACAGTACATGTCAGAGTACATTACAAAACCGCACTATCGCCTGTGTTGGAGTCCAGGCCGTTTTGAGCATGCCGTGACCCTGCAGTCCTGGTGCCCTTGGTCACCAGGGCAGCCTTGTCCTCGTGGGGGTCGGTGGTGGAGTCTGTGTCATTCGAGTGCTGAGTCAATGAGGTCTCACTGCCTGTTGGAGAGTCCACACTCTCATACCCTGCGCTCAGCTGGCTCCCAAAACCCACAGGTCCTCCAGCTCTCACAGCACCAGTCTGACTTCCTGAAGCCTCCTCTGAGTGGTTGGACAGTTTGGTCTCCACTTCACCAGGGCTTGAAACCATGGGGGACATGGGAAAGTCTTCCTCTGTGCTGCTGACCTCTCGGTACAGGCTGGGCGTAGTGGTCTCACTCCTCTGGGAAGAGTTGCCATTGCTTGGTCCATTGGAGACCCTTCCGTAGTCTTTGCCCATTGGTTCGGAGGGTGCACTGGCCTGCTCGGGCAGAGTGGACGGTTCAGCAGAAGCAGTCGGTGAAGTCCTACTGGGTCCGGCCCCAGCCAAAGCCCCCTGAGTTTGGGAGAGCTGCTGGCGGGTGTCCTTTAACTGCTGCTGGAGGACAAGGATGGTGCTCTGCATCCCCTCAACCTCCTCGTCAAGCTGGATAATAAAGTCATTCAACTCTGGGGGGACAAATCAGAAATTAGATCAAACAAAAGCAAAATGTAGTCAGGCTGTGCAATATGGAAGCTGCTCATGTTCTCACGGTCTTGGCTGCTCTTAAGCTCCTCGCTGTACTTCTTCTGCAGGGCCAACTCAGCCTCCAACTGGGCGATGCGTCCCTGGGACAGCTGCCTACCCAACTCCTGGTTTTCCTGAATCAGCATTCGACACTTGGCCATCAGTTTCTTCCCCGTTTGGCTGTAAGGGAAATAAGTCTCACATCACATAGTGAACCAGGAGACAAACATAACAGGCAAAGAGATGCCATTCAACTGCTCCAACTGCTTGACCAACACCAGTCAACAGTGAACTTCCAAAGATGTCAAATGGTTCTGTAGTTAGACCAAAAAAGAAAAAAAAGAAAAAAAAGAGGCATGAACCCATTGACACAGATCTGTTCTACATGATTAAATTAAAAAAAAAAGTATCAACCAATGACCATTTCTTCCTTACTGAAATCTAAACTCAAATGATCAGCATGTTTTGTTGGTAATCTAAGGGCTTTGCTGTACCTAAACCCAACCAACCTTATCTGTATCCACACATTTCCATGGAATTGCAGCAACTGTCATTACAGTGTAAAACAAATGTCCATGTTACTTTAAAAAAAGAGCACTGCAAATAAACAGCTATTCTGTTGTTACAGAATTCCCAAGATGTAAATTTGCACTCACTAGTGTTAAGTAGATGAAAGCATAAAATGAAATCCTTAAAGTTCAAGGTAGTACGGGAATAAGCTGCAAGAAATCTGCATTGAAATATTAACTCTAAACCATGAGCTAACATTTTAAACTGTAATACCATGAGCCAAAATGTTAAAACTCTAATCCATGAGCCAAAATATTAAAGCACATGGCTGAACCAGGTACTTTCAGTTGAAAGAGAAGAGTGTAAAAACAGTAAAAACAAAAGGTTTAAGGTCTGCTTCTCAACATTACAGATCAAGGAACACTGCAACAGTCAGCACACCTCTTACCATTAGCAGTTATCTATGTAGTCAACAAATGCCAAAATTTTAAGAAAGGTTAATTTTTCAGCAGCTGTACTTTCTGGAAGCAAAGGTCATGACAAAGTGGTGACTGTTCCTTTCATTCAAAAACTAATCAAAACCATATTATACCTACTTGTCACAAAAATGCAATTACTCAGAGCATCAGTTAATTACATTTACTGCAATTTTCTCAGTAATTATGATAACCATTAACTGTTCTCAAGCACTGGAAAGCAGTGTGTTTTAGGCTGTCAAAATCTCTTTGTACCCTACCAATTCAAATCTCACTCCTCACGTGCATGTGAGAAACCTGAGGATGCATTTGTTTTAAGACAGGCAAAAGCTAAACAAGCTCCACGTGAGTTTCATTGTGAAAATCAAAGATTTGTGCTGCACATGTGAGATTCAAAGTCTAATCTGCTCTTAGTGTAAATGGCTGAGGGAGAGATTGTAAGGTCAATGACAAAAATACACAGAAATACAATAAATACATTCTCATCAACTAATAACATGACTTGTTAAGACATTTGCATTCACAACTTGAAAACAGGACTCAGTGCACCTACAGCAGTGTGTTTAAATATATATTATAGGAGTTAAGACAAAGCTTAACTCATCATTAAATTGCATATATATTTTTTTAAATGTAATCAAAGCCAATCACGTTTCTTGGTTCACACACTGCAGTAAGTGTTCGTTTCAGAGAAACAAGAGAAAGAGCAAATGAAATGCCAATAAAACGAAACAAGTCACAAAATAAAACATGTAAATACACTCTACCGTGAATGGGCCCATGTTCAAAGAAAAAGGCGCCTGGACCCTCGTGCCTGAACCATAGTCCTTTGTGGACCGCGGATCTGGCTCCGCCCACAGTCTTAGCATCATTTCTAGTGACTCTTCCCCCCCGAAGTCTTAACTTTTATCCTAGAACTTTCCTCATGTTACTGCAAAGTATCTAGACTGTCCAAAAAGTCTTTACATTTCTCAGGCAGACTAGCAGGTATGTGTGTGGTGTAATCCACAGTTAAATGTCTTTATAAATCAAGTTTGGGAAATTGTCTTTAAAATGTTCAATTGATGTTTTAGGCTAGGGATGCTCCCTGCCTGACTCAACCTCCACCTTAACCCCCTATTTAGTATGTGAACTGTCTGGTTTTTGCTGGGGGGGCGGGGAGGGCATATCCATGTCGGGAAGTGAGTGACCACCTCTTCAGGAACAGTCCGCACTCCTTCAGGCCCTTGGATGGTGAGGGGATACGAGGGGAGAGCTGAAACACAAGTGTCACCTGACCATACTGTCTTTTCAGTTTATATTATGTGATATGTAGCTGGCAAAGTGCAAGAGTACAAAAACATGGCAGTTTTGTTTTGCAGTGACTGTCTTTCTGTAAAGTCTGAGTCTCGTGGTGAGTACAGCATTTGTCAGCCTTCCCCCTCACCATTGATCCTGCATGCCTGCAGTGAGAGTGAGGGTGGGGGGACGTGAGAAAGTCTTGACTTTTTTTGGGGGGGTGGGGGTTATTTTGATTGTCTTTACCTATCAGGTGTAAATTTCCAGGCACTCAGTTCATTTTGGGCCTGCTCCAGTTTGTCTTTAGTCTGTTCCAGTTCGGCCTTCATTTTGAGGAAAAACAAGTTGATGGCTGGGTCCACCATAGACGACCGCAGTTGGGCTGCACTGGGCTGCTGGACTTGCTTGAGGTACTGGATCTGGGTCTGCAGAATAAACCAAACAGGTGTTAGTTATCAGCAAAGTCCAGGAAAATTCACAATGAAGCGTTCACTGGAATTTGTACCAGAGTGCAGTACGCCAGATATTTTCAAATTCTACTGTTTATTAGTAGAATGTATGCTGCATGTTTTTTTTCATTTGTATAAAAAGTTAGTTTTGTACAGTGCATGGATTTATTTTTATAACATTAAAATATCTAAATGCTATTACATCAAACTACTTGAATTCCATAATAAAGAGTTTTAGATTTTGCAAGTTGCTTTCCTGGACATCTCAAGTGAAATATTTTCCTCTGAGGTAGCCCAGGAAAATTCATGACAAAAACTCACCTGTCACAGACAAGACAACCTCAAAATTTCACACTGATCAATATTTTTACGCTATAGGCAGGTGTAAATCATACGCCAAAGTACACAACAACTGGCACAATTTTGTTGATGAAGATGAAATCCTACTCTCTGTTGTTAGGAAGTTAAAGGACAGCAAGGCTAGACTATAGGTTTAAAACTTATGCTCCCACTCTACCCGGCAGTGTTTGTTGGCTTCACCTCAGTTGCCCTACAAGAATGGCATGTGTTGCCATAAAGCCAGTAGGTGATCTACTGTGCTGTCAATCTGATCAGACCCAGGATACAGTTACTGTGAAGCTTTCCCTTTAGCCTACATACCCTGATGGCTTCGGACTACAACATTTGGCAAAGAATTACAATGATACCAATTAATAAACTCAAAGAACATTGCACTACACTTTACGATCAAATAAAAGCACAAAACACGAGTAAGATCCACTCTGAATAGTAGTTTTTCCTATTCTTCTAAGTTAATAATTAACTTTTATTCGTTATTATTCCGAATGTAATCATTTTCTGCAGCACAAAAATGGTTGGACTTAGGCAATAATGGAACACAGAGTGCAATGTCAGGACAGATTTGAGGCACTGAATGCACTAACCATTAAATCAGGGGCATTCAACATGAATTTAAGTGGTGCAACAGGTGCTGCTTCTTTACAATAAACAACACTCAAGATCCTAACTAAAGCATAATAATTAGATGAATAAATACATACTGTGCACTCTTGCATTTCCTGCTCCTTGGTGGCAAGTCGCATGACCAAGATGTTCTCCCTGCGTGCAGATTCCTGCTGCTGCTGCTTGAGCTTCTCCTCCGACTCCTTCAGTCCCGTAACATCATTGGCTAAGACGGTCAAGAGAGGATGGAAAGCAAACACCATCAGCGCCAAACCCCTTTCTGACAAGCGGCAAGAATGCTTTACTTTATCTGCAAAATAATGCATTGGATTTCAATTATGTAACAGCAGATGTACTTACAGCACAGCTCTGCATATTTTGACTCTAAGACCTGGACATAAGCATCATGTTGTTTCCACCTATGAAGAGAAAGAGGTGTAAACATTAATTGCACAACCAAAAATAGACCAGCTCCCACCCCCATCCCCCCCCTCACACCCCCAAATGTACTTATTTCCAATTGTGGAATTACATCTACCTTGTACACAGCTCCTCTCTGGTCAGCGTCTTCATGTCAGATTCACTGAGGCGAACCTGGAAATAACAAAACACGGCTTAGTTAGATGACGAAGCCCGTCGTCTTATTTAACCGCACGCTACTGACACAATTACAAAAAAAAAAAAAAAAAAAAAAAAAAAAAGCCCCCGAAAAACCAAACGCACTCACCTTCTTGGGTAGAGGCTCCTCGTTGGTCATTGTGGAACTCTAAAAAGCAGATGTGAAATAAACAGGATTATTCAAGCACTGGTGACGCGTGTTAAAATGACTGAAACATCATCTGCTAACGCGCTGTCTATCCACACGCTGCTAAAACACAAATACGACATATCAACTTTGTTCAGTGGCTAACGTTACAAATGTTGTGGCTCTACGGTTGCAAACAAGAATGAGGCCTACGGTGGTAAAGTTAATCAAAACGACGACCAAATTTAAGTTAACAGAAGTCAACGAGCGCTACCGAGCCTAATGTTAGCTGGTGTGGCACACAGAGGCGATGGATAGCAGCGAATAGAAAATAAGCTAACAAAGGTTAACTCCCGGCCGCTAGTACCATTTAAGACTCCGCTTGGAAAATCAATTAAGTGTAGTGGAGTGCTACGCGGCTTTCCTTATGTTAATCCTGGCAGCATGCGATTCTTGGCTCTGTTTTCAGCTTCTTGTTATCACAAAATGGCGGTGAAGGAAACGACTCCCTCCCTTGCGCTCCTTTTCCTGACACTAGCGGGCTCTTGGCTGCAGATAACAGGCCTTCAGCCGTCAATACACTTACCTGACTCGTTTATCTCGATGTTTCTGGAGCCGCTCGGCTTCAATAGGTCGTTAGTAAGGCGGAAAAACAAGGGGGGGGGGGAAATGCAACAACGTTAAAATTAGCTGTGAATCTATGTACTGTAGTCTAGGTGCAGCATAATCACCATCATCTTCCTCACCGAAGGCTGAACAGAATGGCTCTGGCCGTACCGCACTCGCCTTGCTGCGGAATACAACCAGAGACGGGGAAGAAAAAGCGGACCCCTCACTCTGCCGCTATTTCGGGAAACTAAAACGAGTCTGCCGCTTGCAAGAAGTTCCGGATGCGCGTGTCAGTTTCAAAGTGATTCGCCATCAGTTGTTTTTAAGCATTTCTGATGTGCATTTTGTTATGTGTACGTCACTATGGAGCTGCACGCAACGCCAACATTCGCTAGTTTTAGTTTTGCTGCAACGTTTTATGAATCGCACGAGGTAAGTGTCACTGATTTCTTGAGTCCGTCCGTATTTTGTACCTCATTTTCAAGCTTATCAGCATGTCAACATGGGTTGCTTGTATAAGTGCTTCTGTTTATGTATTTGCAAAAAAAGTACTGCAAAGATAGCGCCAGACACACAGAAGTCTCAATTGTTTTACTCCTTAGTTACCCATTAGTCTGACAATAGACAATCTTCGGCTTTGCCTCTGAAAGAGTAGAAATGTCCACGTGATTACTTACTTTGTTAGTTTTCTTAATTATGCTAATTTCCTCCGCTGTTTTCCAGTTTAATCTTTTTATAGCCGTATATTAGTTGTTTATCTTTTACCGTAACTCCTGTACCTTTTAAAATAAAAAAATCCAAATAATAAAAAAAAAAGATACCAACATTATTTATATACATGCAAAAACTGATGTGATGCAATTTCATTAAGAAAAACGAAATAAACCAGCCAGAAGGTGAGTTTAAAATGAGGGAGGGGCAAAATTAATCACCGTGTATGTTAAAATATTTTTTTTTACGAATAACTCGGCGTTTGAATCAAAGATGTCATAACAATCATAACCGTCCGTATTACTGAAAGGGGTATTCGGTTAAACGGCTCCAACTCCTGCACACCCTGAACACCCCTAGGTGACCAGAATGGTACGGTCCGCTGCTGTGTCATGTTGAAACTGCACATTTCAAGGGCAGTTAGCAGCGGTGTGTCCACTCTGTCCCGTCTACCTTGAGAACACTAGAATGAACATGCTTTGCAGAGCTGGCCAAATACGCAGGTAAAATTCATGTCAGTTAACCAGCTGGTGCCATTACTCTGGCGCCACTGGCCCCAAAAAAACAAAAAAAAACAAAAAAAATGCAGACAGCCGACTCGTGCTAGCAGTGCTTGTTCATGAACTTGGGACAGTTGTTATTCAGGGGCTCGCAGTTAGCTAGACAGGATGCTAACTTGCTCAGCTAGCTTAGTTTAGCCCGTGGCGCACCAAAGAAATGATTTAGTTTGATCATTGAGTGTCCGTGTATCCTCGGACTTCAGCGTGAATTATAAGTTGATTGTTGAATTTGAATACACTGGCGGTGTTAGGCTCTTGCTTGTCTTAACATATCTTACCGGTGTACTTTAATCTCTAAATGTGGGTTAATTCATGGCAGTTGCTTAACGCAGTTCAAGCTGTCCAAACTTAGATAAACCTTTGCCAGGCTATCTCGGGTTAATATTACACAATTGGCACCGGCATCATGGGCGGCTGGGTTAGTTTTCTGTCACGTGCTGTAAGCCAAAATTTAAATAATAGACATGTACCATCTGTTTTGCAGCTTTGCAACTCTCATAAAACGTGATGATGATCTCGCCTTTATTTTTCAGTAGCATGGTAAACTAGGGTTTTTCTTTGTTTCAGGTGTGCGGCAAGCCTCAGCCAAACCATAAGCCAGGTAACTGCTTCAAGGCAGAAGCACACGCTCCCTGATCTGACCTACGACTATGGTGCCCTGGAGCCTCACATCTGTGCAGAGATAATGCAGCTGCACCACAGCAAGCACCATGCCACATATGTTAACAACCTCAACATTACAGAGGAGAAATATCAGGAGGCACTGGCAAAGGGTACAAACACAAAATTACAGAAAGCAATGCAGTTGCAGCTTTAAACATAGACTTAAAAACACAAAGGCAAAGTCATAAGCACATCAAGCTCTAATCTAAATGATTGCACATACTAATGTTTTATATATTAATGGAATTTCTGCTAACATTTATTTTTTGGAAATGTCTCTGTATATGTGTGCGGCACGTTTCAGTGATTCGCTTTAATTTTGTATTGTAGGAGATGTGACAGCGCAGGTTGCCCTCCAGCCTGCTCTGAAGTTTAATGGAGGAGGCCATATCAACCACACTATCTTCTGGACAAACCTGTCTCCAAATGGTGGAGGAGAACCACAGGGTAAGACAGAAATACAGGAATAGCTCATCACTCATTTTAACTGCTTTGTCCACTAGGTACAAGCCTTAAGTAATTTTATGCACTAAATCTAGACAATCCTGTGTTGGGACAGGATGACACCCTCTAGAGGTCGACCTATAGTGGATTTTTAACGCCTGATATAGTAACAATAGTTTGGAAAAGCCGGTCGCCGTCACCGTTCAACTGTTGAACTGAACATCTTAGTCAAAAACATAATAAATACCTAAATAAGTAATGGTTAGCCAAATTCTAAAACAACCACGATTGCTAGTCTAATGCTCTAATAATTTCATACTATAACCAGCAACCTTATTATGCTCATAATTTAAAGTAATGTTAATTGAAATACAGGGCAAATATGGGGACGTTCAGCTGACACTGATAGTTTGTAAAACAACCTAACTGGCCGATCTCTCACCAACTCTGAATTGTACGTTTCTCTGCAGCTTTTACTTCTTTGTTGTAGGTTTCTGATCATCGCATAGACAGTAGGGTCTCAGTTCCCTCATCAACACCCAGTGTAAAACACAGCCAATGTTTTTATTATATGTAGAAAAAGAACTAAGCTTAATATTTTTCAGTTGGGGTAAGGTCAACACACCAACTCTTTCCCAAATGCTGTAGTTAAAATGAACTGAATATGCAAACTAATTTAACTGAAATTACATTTTTATCTGCTTATAATGTGTGATCATTGCTTTAAAGCAGGACCTGTCTATGTCTTGTTTTAGGGGAGCTGATGGAGGCCATCAAGCGGGACTTTGGCTCCTTCCAGAAGATGAAGGAGAAGATGTCTGCTGCCACCATAGCAGTTCAGGGTTCCGGTTGGGGCTGGTTAGGCTATGACAAGGAGAGTGGAAGGCTTCGCATCGCTGCCTGCGCTAATCAGGATCCCCTGCTGGGAACCACAGGTCAGTGACATTCAACTACGATCAGTAAATGTACAGTATTGTACCTTCACTTCACTTCAGAGGGTGATCTTTTTTTTTTTGTCGTGTCTCTCAGGTCTCATTCCCCTCCTTGGTATTGACGTTTGGGAGCATGCCTACTACCTTCAGTACAAGAATGTGCGTCCGGACTACGTGAAAGCCATGTGGAATGTCATTAACTGGGAAAATGTGAGCGAGCGTCTCCAGACAGCCAAAAAGTAGAGTTGAATCCACAAAGTATGCAATTAACCCCTTTCATCCTGGTGTGGACCTGGATCAAAAAGTGTTTGCAAATAATATTTACTTTTACCTTCCATAAGGTATCTTGAGTGGTGGCATTTTCATGTATTTAGACTTCAGATCATTTACACTTACACATAATGAGCTAAAATCTGATTACCTTGAAAATACTTTCCACAATGGTGCAAATGTCTTTATTGCCAATATACCATCCATTCAAGTATGCAGACTGGGGAAAAATGTAAAAGTTATTTGCATATGCTTTTTACCTTGGGTCTGTTCCCAATAACCAGATATTTTTCAAAGCGCACAACATTTCACCTTTGTGAATCAACCCAAAAACACTGGAGTTCAAACTAAGCTGTTGTGGTACCAGGAATCACATAAGAGTGCATATTCAGTGAGCTGTGTCTGTCAGCATATTGTAAGTCACGCTAAAATCAGTCATTACTGTAATGTTTTTGATGTATTATAATAAAGATTATAGGATTTCAGTTGTGTAAGACTGATTGTTGGTGTTTTACAGTATGTTTCATTTCCTTTGTTTGATATATACCACTTCGTTAAGCTGCTTTTTAAAACTAAAGACAGGATACATCTAAGAAGGGCAGTAGAAAATAATAACCATAATGACTGCAGTTTGGACGTCACAGATACAACTCTTAGTTATTTATTGTGTAAACTGGTCACAGTACTAAACATTTTTACCATATTTGGAGAGGAATGTAAGGTATCATTAACTAAATCCACTTCAAAGAGTTATGTTTGGCTTTCATTCTCAGATTTTTATCTCCTGAAATTACATAATGGCTATCACCATTTTCTGCTGCTTTAGATTAAGGGTTTCTGTTTTTCTTTTAAAGCATGGAGAGTTGGTTTTAGTCCAATCAAAAGCCATAATACTTTTTTTGAGAAACGGTGCTTACTAAGAAACCACTATCTTACTGACATAACTATAGTTAACAAAATAAGTAGGACCCGTGTGTCCACTAGATTGATTGAACCTCATCTCACCGCGCATTTATGAGTTACATTTAATTCAAAGTGTTTAAATATTAGAAATGTTTGTTTTCAGTCCCACATCTCATGGCTGTTCTGCTTGTTTGCATTACAGCCAAAAGGTGGCAGTGTTTTCTAATATTTTGTACTGAAGAAGTCTTTCAGTTCTGACATCGTGTACACTTTTTTATTCGGGAGAAACTAAATCAAGTGCAGTAAATGGGTGAATGTATGACATATTGAATTCATGGCATTTACCCCTATATGAACTTTCAGCAGTTACAGGTATTTAATGTATTCTTCTGTGCACCTTTACAGCTGTTTTAAAAGGGCTGAAGCAGAATACTTTGTGTGACTTAGGACATCAGTCTGAGGTCAGTTAATGAGTTCATGCACAAAATTCAATCGATTCAAGAATATGTGTATTCTATATCAATGGCTTCCAGCTGGTTCATCTCCTGTCTATCCAAGGCGGTCTTCTCTTCCGGTCCATGATTAGAACTGACAGTGGGACATGTTCCACAGATCTCTTCCTTTTCCTGGAGGTGGTGTCACGACGTAGAGGTGAAACACATGCCGACCAGACTCCAGTCTCGACAATTAAATTAACACCCTTGATGAAGTGGCTTGATTAAATTATTTACCATTGAGATCATAGGCTTCCCGAAATCACTTACCTTCGGGAATGTAAATTGAAAACAGTTTATGTATGAAACCAATGACAATTCTATTTTTTTTTACAAGGATAATGATTTGGGATAAAATTAGATTTGGGTCTTAACATGAAAGTCTAAATGCTATTGATGTGGCAGAAACCAGCTGCAGTTGAAGATAAACCGATGACAACTGACTTCAGTCTGTTTTTAAGAAGAAAGTCAAAAGACTGATGCACATTTATCAGTACCACATCTACAAGTCGCACACTTGAGGAGGTTCTTTTTGGAGGCACCGCCAGCCTTCGAAAAGAGGACGGCTTTTCTAGATGTGGCCTACTTTCGCCCGGTAAAGTTAGGGTGCGCCAGAAATTATTTCCCTCTTCCTCAACTCATAAAAAAGATGGAACTCACTCAGGGTAGAGTTTCTTTAACCTCCGGATAGGAGTAGAGGAAAATATTGGGAAAATGTCTCGGTCACAAAGTTTATTTCTCTCTGTAATCTCGCTTCTCTGTGTTGTGCTAAAACTTATCTGTACCAGCTAAAACCTATTTTCATTAAAAAAATCTAGAAGAAAAATCTACACACACACGCACACACACACACACACACACACACACACACATACAAACAAGGTTTTGGCTTACGGACGGAATGCCAAACCAATGGTACCACTGGGACATAGATGTTTAAGAGAAAATGTTTTTTGAAGAAAGCTTGGTTCATCTTGGATCAGCTTCCTCCAAACACTGAATAGAAAAAAATGAACTCTGTTGCTATTGGTGTGGTCTCTCACAAGCATGCATTGAGACTTGCGCTGGCTTTGTTTCACATCTTGATTTTCAGGGCACGAGTAGAGAAGTGGATGTCCATCCAATACTATACCACTGATTTAAATTAGGATCTGCATTAACACACATTGACATTTTTCTTTTCTTCGGTGACAATGTTAATGTTGTGCCCCATTTTGCCAGGGAGACCTGCTGACACTGTAAGGTCTAAATGGTTGGATGGATGAAAGACTGGTAATTAGTGTTCCTGTTACTCTGCTGCAATAAGCTCATTTGTTAAAGATCTAATATCCAGACTATCCTGAATGAAGGTCAGCTACGTCACTTACAGCTTTGTCATCACATTTCTAAACTACAGACTCTCCTCCACCCTGCAAAGCTTTCCCACTTCGTACATTGATGTGAATTGCCTGTGCTGTTTGCCCTACACAGGCTGTCATTGTCCCATTTGGTCTGGAAAGCCATTTTAAAAAGTGTCAACATTAAAGAGGTAAACCTTTCCAGCAGTCGCCGTCCGTTGTTCCTGGCAGAGAGGGTGACAGAACTAAATTCAGGGCACCCGTTTGGACTTGAGCCTGAGTCTGAGTGCTTTGGAGAAGGAGCTCTCCACCAGGCTGCTCTGAGCCAGGAACCAAAACATTTCAGTGGGTTTGAGGCAGGGCTTTGCGGGAAGCTTTGATACCTCAGCATGACAGGGTGATGGATTCATCATGGCTGCTGAAAAGTCCAGACAGACAGAAAAGCATCCTTAAGGGCTTGAATAGACTATATGTGTGTACAGTGTATTTCATCAGCTCTGTGTGACATTGGCTCTTCTGCCTTTTTTTTTTTTGTTGCTGTGAGCATTAACATTTCTACACCTGAAATCTGTCTGCGAGTAAGTAAGCATTAAAGGAAAGAGAGGAACAGATTGTTTTAGCAAGAGGGCGTGACTGGGTCTGGTTATGTAAGAGTCACTTGCAGCAGTGAAACAGAGTCTGAAAGGGCTTGTAGACATCGTTTAGGCAGCAGTGCGTAATAAATCATTGCAGGCCTGAGGTCATTTGAGTTTATGTGGGATCGATCCAGGTTTGACAAATCCACACGGAGATCACTGATTTTTCTTTTCAAAATGAAATGCTTTTCTCGCTGCCAAAGATAGCGCATACAAGGAAACAAACAAGAGTCTCTTTCATACATTCATAGAACAATAACTACAGATATTCATACTCATTGAGGTTTACCTCTGAGGCTTTATAAGTGGTTTAAAAGCAGCGATGCTTGAGTAGCCTTTGAAAATTGAAGTGAAAATCTATATAACCCAGACACCTCTTTGTTTGGAAATTATTTCTGTGCCAGCATTCATTTTCTCCATCTAGTCTCGGCCAACATTTCTGAAGCTGCTTTCTCAATTTCTATATTATTCATCTTGGCAATTAAGCCTGTTGGATTTTGATTCAATAATCCCACTGGATTTAATCAAGAGAGCGGATCATTTTTTCTGTCAAAATTTGGCCGCCTTCTCTCGTCATTTAGTGAGAGTCAGCACTCAGCAGATCCTCTTTGGCTGGGCACGCAGGATGTCAGACGGGAAGAGACCAAAAAGAGGAGAGAGAGAAACTGGAGGATGCCCAAAGACTGAGTATTATAATGCAATATGGTGCTTTCATGTGTAGCATGACCTTTCTCTTTTGGATGGAGTTTTCCCAAAAGGATGGATTAAAAAAAAAACAAGCTACTCCTGAATGGCTGTATTGAGTCTTTCTGGGTGGCCTTCCAAGACTTTAGATCCATACACATGAACGCATAAAACACATCTTTCCACCCTCCTTTCCAGGTATCCACAGCTGGCAAAGATAGACAGACAGTAGCAAGAGAAGCAGCTTCTTTGGTTTTGTATTTACTGCTGAGTTACTTCAAAAATAAATAGGGCACACGTTCACGGAGGTGGACAGAATTGTGTTATGTTTTTTACTTATGTCCTCTCTGGCTCGTTTTGGCTGTCAGCAGGTGATGGATGAGATGTGATGAGATGGCACAACATATCACAATAATGTTGTCTTTAAAAGGGAGTGAGGGACAGATATGACAATTTATGGACAAGACACTCCAGACATAAAGTTTTGATGACTCGAATGACCATAATCCTGCCATGTGGTGTTTAATAAATCTAAAAATGTACTGGTTTAAAGGCAGGCACTAAAGGCACTACACAACTCAGAGTGCAGGACATAGAGCATAAAACACACAGGAAACCTCCAACTTGCAGTGAAAGGAGTCTGAACTGGCAGCAGTTGCAACATAAAAAATGCGTGCTTACTGTGTTTGTGATATCTATGTAACACTGTAATGTGAAAATACCCTGTTATGAAACCACACAGGAGAAACTTTGGTTCTGTAGTAAATAACATGGCGCTGCAAACCAAACCAAGGAACGTCTCCCAGTGGCGAGTCTATAAACAAAAGGAAAAAATAACCGGATCAAAGACGTTAAACAGAAACACCTTTTAATATTGCTGATGTTGAGATCAAACAAGGTGATGTTTCAGCTTTGGTATGTTGATCAAAGTTGCATGTTCATGAGTGCATATGAGGTGGAGCAAGACATAAATTATATTAGTAATTTCTTATAGGCCAACATGTTGTGTGTGTCTGCAATTTTTCCCTCTTAACCTTTAGCAATGTACTGTGGAAAGCTGGCTCTGTCAGCAGGAGCAGTAGAAGACCTTTTTTTCAGGGGTGGCGGTGGAATGATGGAGAATCTCCTCATAACAAATTGGCTAGAAAAGAGGCTATTTGACAGATGTGCATGCAGGAGAAATAAAATAAGTAGATGCTTACCATCAGTAAGCAGACAACTCCTGACTTCAGACTCCTAACCAGACTGGCAGAGGCCGGTGTGAGGGGAAGGACTGGAATGTAACTCAGGTGCCTCTTCCTCAGGGACCTCTTCATCTGTTGACTGGTCAGTCTCATAAAGGTCCGGATCAAAATCAGGATCGATGTCGTCTTCCAGTTCTGACACTATCCTCCTCTAGCTCCGGTTCAACTTCGGTTCCCCTCTTCGTCTGATTCAAAAATTCAGTCCAGAGCCTCTCTGACAGTACATTTCCTACTCATTGTGGTCACAGAGTAAAATGAGAGCAAGGCACAAATAAAGTTTTATATAGGGTGTCTGTGAGAAGGTATGATAAATCGTTTATTCTGTAAAGTGTGGTTCGCGTAGAGATCGGTTCCCATAAAAAACACCTAATTGTTTAGTTTGAAATGTGTGGTTCACATGGAGGAATATACGTGTGTTGATGTGTGGATGTGCATGGGCATGGTTTCTACCTAATGGATGAACATGATCTAGTATTATCCATTCATTTCCTGTGCCGGTCAGATTTGACCCGAACACCGCAGGACGGTTAAAGTGTGACCATTTACACCATATAAGCACTTTTACCTTTGGATGTGATCAGATGAAACATCATAAAGGCTACTTTGTGTTACTGAACCTTTGCAGGTGTGAGTCATTGTAAAATTGTTGGAGAAGGAATGTAAGGATGGTGCTAGAAGTTACTACAGACTCAGGCCTTGAGCTTCCCGTCGGCTTTTTGGTGAAACCCCATCAACATCAATCAGCAAATCCAGTTATCTGTGATATCCAAAGACTTGGATGACCGAAAACCTTTATAGAAAACAGAATACCAACCATTATATGAAACTTGGTTCATAGTGGAATTGAATAATCATAGCAAGCTATTTTAATTTGAAAAACAGCTCTCTGTTGACTTCATATGTCATACTGTACATAATGAGATCATGCTGGACAGAAGAGTCGGTTGTCTGTATTTTTGCAAGAATCCATCAAAATCCATTCATCATTCTGGTCTGCTATATTTCATTGTCTGTCTAAACACATCTCCACATGGAAAAGTAGGAGCAGAAACCAGCATGGAAAAAATGACTGGGTCACAACAGAAGGTATTTTGAAAAAGAGAAGAAAAAAAAAAAGACTTTGAGGTCAACATTTAAAAGGGTAATTCAAAGAGTATGAAAAAAGGGTCCCAGAAGCGCATTAAGAGGAGTTTTTCATTCTCAGAGGGGACCTTCTGAGGTGTTCTTCATGTTCACACTCACCTGCCACAGGCCTTCACGAGTGGAGTTTGAAACAGTGAAAACTGACCAAAAATGAGGAGGAAAGTCTAGACGGCCGCTCTGTAAAAAGAACCAGCCACTGATTGCCGATCAATTTAAAGCCCTCGAATGTGGCATGAAGTGCTGGTTGCTTGCGGGTAAGGAATTGGACGAGGAAGGCATGAGAGGCCAGAAAGGATGTGGCAGGAGATGAAGTCTGGATAAACTCGAGTGGCAAGAAGCGCCAAGCCTGTGGCAAAGGTCAGCGTTAGAGTGAGTTATATAAGAGATCAAAGTGTAGATATGGAGAGGGTAGACCCGCAGGTTTAGTGGCCATGTTTGTGTTTGTGTGTCTGTGTGCGATAGAAATTCCCACTGCCAGGGGATTTTCCATAGTCACTGCTGTGTTCAGAAACAGATGCAATATTGGCAGTCATACTAGTAGCCGGGTAGAAAGGCTTCAAAAACTAAGCCCTCAAAGCATTCTTCCTGCTGTCCCAGCTAATTTCACATTCATTCGCTTTCTCGTTGCTTCCTCCATACTGATTCCTCTTGTTCATTTAACTCCTGCCACTCTATTTTACATGGTCTCCCGGGCCTGTTTCTCTTCTCTTGCTCTTTCACAGGATTCTGGCGTTAAGCCTCTTCTCCTCTGCAGTGGCTCGTCTCAAAACAAACACACTGATTAATGTAACTGATTTAGTATTTCGGAGACAAATTTCTTGCACCTCGTTCATTTCCTGCGAGTTAAATCTTCCACTTTGATGATAATTCGTCATTACGACAGAACAGATTTACCTAATAAATATTTTTCTCTCTCGGCTTTCC